>JAXIVJ010012428.1:17500-20000 GCA_036785665.1 Chirona hameri
GCCTCCGGGCATACAACACCGCCTCCGGGCATACCACACCGCCTCCGGGCATACAACACCGCCTCCGGGCATACAACACCGCCTCCGGGCATACCACACCGTCTCACGTCATCATCAGCAACATCATCAGCAACATCATCAGCAACATCACCAGCAACATCATCAGCAACATCATCAGCAACATCATCAGCAACATCATCAGCAACATCATCAGCAACATCATCATCAACATCATCATCAACATCATCATCAACATCAACATCAACATCATCATCAACATCATCAGCAACATCATCAGCAACATCATCAGCAACATCGTCAGCAACATCATCAACAACATCATCATCAGCAACATCATCATCAGCAACATCATCATCAGCAACATCATCATCATCATCATCATCATCATCATCATCATCATCATCATCATCATCATCATCATCATCATCATCATCATCATCATCATCATCATCATCATCATCATCATCATCATCATCATCATCATCATCATCATCATCATCATCATCATCATCATCATCATCATCATCATCATCATCATCATCATCATCATCATCATCATCATCATCATCATTATCATCATCATGCCTGGAGGCGGTGTTGTACCGCCTCCGGGCATACCACACCGCCTCCGGGCATACAACACCGCCTCCGGGCATACTACACCGCTTCCGGGCATACCACACCGCCTCCGGGCATACAACACCGCCTCCGGGCATACAACACCGCCTCCGGGCATACTGCACCGCCTCCGGGCATACCACACCGCCTCCGGGCATACAACACCGCCTCCGGGCATACTACACCGCCTCCGGGCATACCAGACCGCCTCAGGGCATACAACACTGCCTCCGGGCATACAACACCGCCTCCGGGCATACCACACCGCCTCCGGGCATACAACACCGCCTCCGGGCATACAACACCGCCTCCGGGCATACCACACCGCCTCCGGGCATACAACACCGCCTCCGGGCATACAACACCGCCTCCGGGCATACCACACCGTCTCACGTCATCATCAGCAACATCATCAGCAACATCATCAGCAACATTACCAGCAACATCATCAGCAACATCATCAGCAACATCATCAGCAACATCATCAGCAACATCATCAGCAACATCATCATCAACATCATCATCAACATCATCATCAACATCATCATCAACATCATCATCAACATCATCATCAACATCATCAGCAACATCATCAGCAACATCATCAGCAACATCATCAGCAACATCATCAACAACATCATCATCAGCAACATCATCATCAGCAACATCATCATCAGCAACATCATCATCATCATCATCATCATCATCATCATCATCATCATCATCATCATCATCATCATCATCATCATCATCATCATCATCATCATCATCATCATCATCATCATCATCATCATCATCATCATCATCATCATCATCATCATCATCATCATCATCATCATCATCATCATCATCATCATCATCATCATCATCATCATCATCATTATCATCATCATGCCCGGAGGCGGTGTTGTACCGCCTCCGGGCATACCACACCGCCTCCGGGCATACAACACCGCCTCCGGGCATACTACACCGCCTCCGGGCATACCACACCGCCTCCGGGCATACAACACCGCCTCCGGGCATACTACACCGCCTCCGGGCATACCACACCGCCTCCGGGCATACAACACCGCCTCCGGGCATACTGCACCGCCTCCGGGCATACCACACCGCCTCCGGGCATACAACACCGCCTCCGGGCATACTACACCGC
Source organism: Chirona hameri (assembly GCA_036785665.1). Lineage (NCBI taxonomy): Eukaryota > Metazoa > Arthropoda > Thecostraca > Balanomorpha > Balanidae > Chirona > Chirona hameri. The sequence continues at coordinate 19,296 of JAXIVJ010012428.1, forward strand.
CTCCGGGCATACCAGACCGCCTGAGGGCATACAACACCGCCTCCGGGCATACAACACCGCCTCCGGGCATACCACACCGCCTCCGGGCATACAACACCGCCTCCGGGCATACAACACCGCCTCCGGGCATACCACACCGCCTCCGGGCATACAACACCGCCTCCGGGCATACAACACCGCCTCCGGGCATACCACACCGTCTCACGTCATCATCAGCAACATCATCAGCAACATCATCAGCAACATCACCAGCAACATCATCAGCAACATCATCAGCAACATCATCAGCACCATCATCAGCAACATCATCATCAACATAATCATCAACATCATCATCAACATCATCATCAACATCATCATCAACATCATCATCAACATCATCAGCAACATCCTCAGCAACATCATCAGCAACATCATCAGCAACATCATCAACAACATCATCATCAGCAACATCATCATCAGCAACATCATCATCATCAGCAACATCATCATCATCATCATCATCATCATCATCATCATCATCATCATCATCATCATCATCATCATCATCATCCTCATCATCATCATCATCATCATCATCATCATCATCATCATCATCATCATCATCATCATCATCATCATCATCATCATCATCATCATCATCATCATCATCATCATCATCATCATCATTATCATCATCATGCCTGGAGGCGGTGTTGTACCGCC
>JAXIVJ010012428.1:35000-40354 GCA_036785665.1 Chirona hameri
CATCATCATCATCATCATCATCATCATCATCATCATCAGCAACATCCTCATCATCATCAACATCATCATCAACATCATCATCAACATCATCATCAACATCTTCAGCAACATCATCAGCAACATCATCATCAACATCATCAGCAACATCAACATCAACATCATCATCAGCAACATCATCATCCGCAACATCATCATCAGCAACATCCTCATCAGCAACATCATCATCAGCAACATCATCCTCAGCAACATCATCATCAGCAACATCATCATCATCATCATCATCATCATCATCATCATCATCATCATCATCATCATCATCATCATCATCATCATCATCATCATCATCATCATCATCATCATCATGCCCGGAGGCGGTGTTGTACCGCATCCGGGCATACCACACCGCCTCCGGGCATACAACACCGCCTCCGGGCATACTACACCGCCTCCGGGCATACCACACCGCCTCCGGGCATACAACACCGCCTCCGGGCATACTACACCGCCTCCGGGCATACCACACCGCCTCCGGGCATACAACACCGCCTCCGGGCATACTACACCGCCTCCGGGCATACCACACCGCCTCCGGGCATACAACACCGCCTCCGGGCATACTACACCGCCTCCGGGCATACCACACCGCCTCCGGGCATACAACACCGCCTCCGGGCATACAACACCGCCTCCGGGCATACCACCCCGCCTCCGGGCATACAACACCGCCTCCGGGCATACAACACCGCCTCCGGGCATACCACACCGTCTCACGTCATCATCAGCAACATCATCAGCAACATCATCAGCAACATCATCAGCAACATCACCAGCAACATCATCATCAACATCATCAGCAACATCATCAGCAACATCATCAGCAACATCATCATCAACATCATCATCAACAGCAACATCATCATCAGCAACATCATCATCAGCAACATCATCATCATCATCATCATCATCATCATCATCATCATCATCATCATCATCATCATCATCATCATCATCATCATCATCATCATCATCATCATCATCATCATCATCATCATCATCATCATCATCATCATCATCATCATCATCATCATCATCATCATCATCATCATCATCATCATCATCATCATCATCATCATCATCATCATCATCATCATCATCATCATCATCATCATCATCATCATCATCATCATCATCATCATCATCATCATCATCATCATCATCATCATCATCATCATCATCATCATCATCATCATCATCATCATCATCATCATCATCATCATCATCATCATCATCATCATCATCATCATCATCATCATCATCATCATTATCATCATCATGCCCGGAGGCGGTGTTGTACCGCCTCCGGGCATACCACACCGCCTCCGGGCATACAACACCGCCTCCGGGCATACTACACCGCCTCCGGGCATACCACACCGCCTCCGGGCATACAACACCGCCTCCGGGCATACTACACCGCCTCCGGGCATACTACACCGCCTCCGGGCATACAACACCGCCTCCGGGCATACAACACCGCCTCCGGGCATACCACACCGCCTCCGGGCATACAACACCGCCTCCGGGCATACAACACCGCAAACGGGCATACCACACCGTCTCACGTCATCATCAGCAACATCATCAGCAACATCATCAGCGACATCATCAGCAACATCACCAGCAACATCATCAGCAACATCATCAGCAACATCATCAGCAACATCATCATCAACATCATCATCAACATCATCATTAACATCATCATCAACATCAACATCATCATCGACATCATCATCAACATCATCATCAACATCATCATCAACATCATCATCAACATCATCATCAACATCATCATCAACATCATCATCAACATCATCAGCAACATCATCAGCAACATCATCAGCAACATCATCAGCAACATCATCAACAACATCATCATCAGCAACATCATCATCAGCAACATCATCATCAGCAACATCATCATCATCATCATCATCATCATCATCATCATCATCATCATCATCATCATCATCATCATCATCATCATCATCATCATCATCATCATCATCATCATCATCATCATCATCATCATCATCATCATCATCATCATCATCATCATCATCATCATCATCATCATCATCATCATCATCATCATCATCATCATCATCATCATCATCATCATCATCATTATCATCATCATGACGGAGGCGGTGTTGTACCGCCTTCGGGCATACCACACCGCCTCCGGGCATACAACACCGCCTCCGGGCATACTACACCGCCTCCGGGCATACCACACCGCCTCCGGGCATACAACACCGCCTCCGGGCATACTACACCGCCTCCGGGCATACCACACCGCCTCCGGGCATACAACACCGCCTCCGGGCATACTGCACCGCCTCCGGGCATACCACACCGCCTCCGGGCACACAACACCGCCTCCGGGCATACTACACCGCCTCCGGGCATACCAGACCGCCTCAGGGCATACAACACCGCCTCCGGGCATACAACACCGCCTCCGGGCATACCACACCGCCTCCGGGCATACAACACCGCCTCCGGGCATACAACACCGCCTCCGGGCATACCACACCGCCTCCGGGCATACAACACCGCCTCCGGGCATACAACACCGCCTCCGGGCATACCACACCGTCTCACGTCATCATCAGCAACATCATCAGCAACATCATCAGCAACATCACCAGCAACATCATCAGCAACATCATCAGCAACATCATCAGCAACATCATCAGCAACATCATCAGCAACATCATCATCAACATCATCATCAACATCATCATCAACATCATCATCAACATCATCATCAACATCATCATCAACATCATCAGCAACATCATCAGCAACATCATCAGCAACATCATCAGCAACATCATCAACAACATCATCATCAGCAACATCATCATCAGCAACATCATCATCAGCAACATCATCATCATCATCATCATCATCATCATCATCATCATCATCATCATCATCATCATCATCATCATCATCATCATCATCATCATCATCATCATCATCATCATCATCATCATCATCATCATCATCATCATCATCATCATCATCATCATCATCATCATCATCATCATCATCATCATCATCATCATCATCATCATCATCATTATCATCATCATGCCCGGAGGCGGTGTTGTACCGCCTCCGGGCATACCACACCGCCTCCGGGCATACAACACCGCCTCCGGGCATACTACACCGCCTCCGGGCATACCACACCGCCTCCGGGCATACAACACCGCCTCCGGGCATACTACACCGCCTCCGGGCATACCACACCGCCTCCGGGCATACAACACCGCCTCCGGGCATACTGCACCGCCTCCGGGCATACCACACCGCCTCCGGGCATACAACACCGCCTCCGGGCATACTACACCGCCTCCGGGCATACCAGACCGCCTGAGGGCATACAACACCGCCTCCGGGCATACAACACCGCCTCCGGGCATACCACACCGCCTCCGGGCATACAACACCGCCTCCGGGCATACAACACCGCCTCCGGGCATACCACACCGCCTCCGGGCATACAACACCGCCTCCGGGCATACAACACCGCCTCCGGGCATACCACACCGTCTCACGTCATCATCAGCAACATCATCAGCAACATCATCAGCAACATCACCAGCAACATCATCAGCAACATCATCAGCAACATCATCAGCAACATCATCAGCAACATCATCAGCAACATCATCATCAACATCATCATCAACATCATCATCAACATCATCATCAACATCATCATCAACATCATCAGCAACATCCTCAGCAACATCATCAGCAACATCATCAGCAACATCATCAACAACATCATCATCAGCAACATCATCATCAGCAACATCATCATCAGCAACATCATCATCATCATCATCATCATCATCATCATCATCATCATCATCATCATCATCATCATCATCATCATCATCATCCTCATCATCATCATCATCATCATCATCATCATCATCATCATCATCATCATCATCATCATCATCATCATCATCATCATCATCATCATCATCATCATCATCATCATCATCATCATCATCATCATCATCATTATCATCATCATGCCTGGAGGCGGTGTTGTACCGCCTCCGGGCATACCACACCGCCTCCGGGCATACCACACCGTCTCACGTCATCATCAGCAACATCATCAGCAACATCATCAGCAACATCACCAGCAACATCATCAGCAACATCATCAGCAACATCATCAGCAACATCATCAGCAACATCATCAGCAACATCATCATCAACATCATCATCAACATCATCATCAACATCATCATCAACATCATCATCAACATCATCATCAACATCATCAGCAACATCATCAGCAACATCATCAGCAACATCATCAGCAACATCATCAACAACATCATCATCAGCAACATCATCATCAGCAACTTCATCATCAGCAACATCATCATCATCATCATCATCATCATCATCATCATCATCATCATCATCATCATCATCATCATCATCATCATCATCATCATCATCATCATCATCATCATCATCATCATCATCATCATCATCATCATCATCATCATCATCATCATCATCATCATCATCATCATCATCATCATCATCATCATCATCATCATCATCATCATCATCATCATCATTATCATCATCATGCCCGGAGGCGGTGCTGTACCGCCTCCGGGCATACCACACCGCCTCCGGGCATACAACACCGCCTCCGGGCATACTACACCGCCTCCGGGCATACCACACCGCCTCCGGGCATACAACACCGCCTCCGGGCATACTACACCGCCTCCGGGCATACTACACCGCCTCCGGGCATACAACACCGCCTCCGGGCATACAACACCGCCTCCGGGCATACCACACCGCCTCCGGGCATGCAACACCGCCTCCGGGCATACAACACCGCAAACGGGCATACCACACCGTCTCACGTCATCATCAGCAACATCATCAGCCAACATCATCAGCAACATCATCAGCAACATCACCAGCAACATCATCAGCAACATCATCAGCAACATCATCAGCAACATCATCATCAACATCATCATCAACATCATCTTAACATCATCATCAACATCAACATCATCATCAACATCATCATCAACATCATCATCAACATCATCATCAACATCATCATCAACATCTTCATCAACATCATCATCAACATCATCATCAACATCATCATCAACATCATCAGCAACATCATCAGCAACATCATCAGCAACATCATCAGCAACATCATCAACAACATCATCATCAGCAACATCATCATCAGCAACATCATCATCAGCAAC
>JAXIVJ010012429.1:0-40352 GCA_036785665.1 Chirona hameri
TCGTCTAATATCACTCCCAGATCTCGCATTTCGTGCACCCTTTGAATCCCCTCACTTCCAATCGTGTAAACGCCTGTGATGGGTTTCGTTCGCAGAGTTAGTGAGAGGATTTTACATTTCGCTGGGTTCAGTTTTAACTGCCACGCTGCCGACCACTGGCAGAGCCCATCTATATCAGCCTGCAGGCCGCGAACATCACTAAAACTGTCAACCCTAGCATATAGCTTAAAATCATCGGCAAACATGAGACAATCTGAACGTACGATAGCTGGCAGGTCATTGACATATCATGCGAACAGAAGAGGGGACAAAAGCCCCCCTTCTGGCGTCCCCGACAGTACCGGGGCCCACGCTGAGCATTGGCCATTCACAACAACCCGCTGCTCTCTTTCAGACAAGTACAATTTGAGCCAGGGCAGTGCTTTTCCGGTCATATGATACTATTTTTCCATTTTTGGAGCCAAGAGTTGATGATTTACACTCTGAAATGCTGAACTATAGTCAATATAAATTACGTCTGTTTGAGAGCCAGCGGATATGTTGTTCCAGGCCACGCGCAACATCGACCCCAAGTTCGAGATACAGGAACGCCCCGGCATGAAACTATGCTGCTGACTAGTGAGAACCGGGCTCACATGACTCACCAACGTATTGTACACCACCTTCTCCAATATCTTCCTGAACAGTGGCAGCAAACTAACGCTTCTGTAATTCGTTGCACAAGACTTATCCCCTTTTTAAAATAGGTACGATGTTCGCACGTTTCCAAGCTTTCGGACAAACGCCTTGTTCAATAGACAAACGACACAACTTTGCCATTGTTACGGCTTGTTCATGCGCACATTCGTGTATGATACGGGCACTCACATCGTCGGGACCACATGCCTTGTTCCTATTTGTGCACAATAGTATTGCACGGACAAGATCCTCTGACGCATCAAATGAGGACAGATTACCTATCGCATAATCCGGTGTCGGAGGTATCATATTTACGGCAGGGTCCGATAATTTACTAGCGAACGTGCGGTTTGGTAGCTCAGCTTTTCTTCTTTTCTTTTTTTCATAAATTTAGTCCCGAATGTTTTTGAATGGATGGATTTCCGACGTCAGGCCCCGCGCTAAGCATGGCTTGTTGCGCAGGTCCTGACCCCACCATCCGATCAAGCAATTCCTGGCGTCCGGCAGAATTTGAAAGCGAAAATTTTACGTGCCCGACATACCTGGACTCGGTCCGCCCCGCCCTCTGACGTTACCTGACCTTAAGTGCGACCGCTGCCACCGGCCACAGGCCATCCCAGTCAGGGACAAATAGCGAGCGCCGAAGCGACTCGAACCCGGGCTGTCACTACCGGGTGAGGTCAGAAGCCCGGCGCTCCCCAATTGAGCTACAGGGGCGGACACAGGGAGCTTTCTCACGATCACTTTCAATCTTTCTACCACCGTCTATTAAACAAGGCGTGCTAGAGTTTTTTTCCTTTTAAACACTTAAGAAATGTCCAAAAACGCTTCGGATTAGATGTCAGATCACAAACTAATAATTTCAGATAAATTGCAAATTTCACACCCGTTAGCCGTTTGAACTGACACCGCTTCTCGCTGAATACTTGCTGGTTTTCTTCATTGCGGTTGCTCTTCATCCTGCGGTGCGCCGCCTCCTCGCTGAAAGCCGAGCGCAGCTCGCGTTCAAACCAGGGAGGCTGACGACGCGACAGTGTTACCACCGGGATGTGGTCACGAAGAGCCGATGTGAGGAGGTCGTAAAAAGTCTCTAACGCCTCATCCACCGGCACACCATCCAGCAGATTCCACGGTGTGAACTGCAGAGCCCGCCTCATGGCATCCCAATCGGCCCTTTTGTAGTTCAGTGCTGATTTCCGGGATACCATCGGAGGTGACTGAGGCGTAGCTCTGACGTCACATGTTACTTCCAGGTGGTCGGATGGAATGAGACCCGGTTGGACGATCCCGCTGGCTTCGATCCCTTTGCCGACGATAAGATCCAGATAGTTCTGTCCGCGGGTCGGTTGAGTGACGTACTGCGTAAATCCGTCCACGTTGCAGCAGTCGAGAAACTGTGTCGCACGAGAAGACCGGCGGATTATCTCTGGTGCTGCTCCCAGCTCTTGTCTCCGACGCGGCCTCCAGGTGACGTCCGGAACGTTGAAGTCACCGGCGGCCAGCACAGCTCTCGTAGGCGCAGACTGGACGACATTCTGCAGGGCAGTCATTTTGGTAGCCAATGCTGCATTGTCATCCGGTGGACAGCAGCAGATGGCCAGAATTATCCCTGGTTTGGTCTTCAATTCCACCACAAGCATTTCCGCTCCGACAGGTTCCAGGTCCTCTCTCCGCTCTGGTCTTAGCTGGCTGTTGATCAGGCAGGCAACGCCGCCGCCGGCCCGCGGTTCTCTCGGTCTCTCCTGAAGACAGGGGTGTGCAAAAATGTTGAAGCTGCTACATTCTAAGAATGTACCAGCTGTATCTGCTACATCAATTTACATAGTACCTATGTGCATCCAACTTGCTTCCATTTGTAATGCCATTTTATTTCATACAACACAGAACAACAGTGGGAAATAATTTGAATTTATTTCACAACGAATCACTTGCAACTGGCAGTGCTCCGTGTTTGTAAATATTATACCACAATCAGTGTCCCAAAATGTGTCGTTTTGGGTGGGAAATGACACCCAAATATGAATAATTTTCCACTCTCTTTTCCCATTTTAGGAGTTAATTTTCCACTCCTAAATTATGAATTCTGATATGATTCTGACATAAATATTGACTAAAAGTACATGATTTCAACAAAAACTACTGCTTTCAGATTCAAAACAGAAATGAATATTGTATCATTGAATTTTCCACTCACGTGGACCATGGTCATTTTGGTTCAAATTTTCCTCTCTGACAGCCAAGCAAAAATGGAATTTTGGTACACTGACCACAATAATGGCATGGCAGTGGCATAGTGGGAACTCGAAAGGCAGATAATATAACAGTAACGCAGCCACCAGTTCTAAATTGGCAGCGTTTACCTAAGAAACTTGTGCGCACAATGACATAAAATACATGACACAAACAGAAAACCACTAACAAATAACATATGCTGGAGCCCCGACATGTAACCGAAATCAGATGTCAGATTATGCCATTATTCAGGCAATTGAAGAAAGAAAAGTGAGCACACAAACGCAGTCATACACAGTGTCCCGACTCCCAAACCAAAGTTACATTTTTGCTGGTGTGTCAAGAGTGGAAAAATTGAACCCAAAAACACAATGAGAGTGAAAAGATTTGTCAAAAATGGCACAATATTGATTTGTTTTGAATATGAAAGTAGTTTTCGTCGAAATCATGCATTTTTAGTTCAACATTTTTGTCAGAATCCATATCACAATTCATAAATAGGAAATGGAATGGAAAATTAACTCCTAAAAATGTCAGCAATGTCAGTAGTCAGCATCACACACATAGGACAACTGTCATCCTGTTTTGCTGACATAACATAAGGCATAATTAAGGTTTTCTCATGGTGTTTTATTGTCAAGTAGGTGAAACTTCAGTAGCGCACCTCCCCAGTTGACAGTGTTCTTGAGGTCCCTAATAGAAGCTGAGTAATCAGCTGACAATATTATTACGACAGACTAAAAAGTGTTCCAGTAATACCCAAGCTATGTCACCAAAATAACATAATCAAACCTGACCTAACCTTTACAACAATTATGGACGCAGGGACCCACGTTTAGAACGCTCCACTCACAGCTCGCTGCGGTGTGTCACCCCCAGACCATCCTGTAGAAATATAAGTTGTATCTACAAGATGGTCTTGGGGGGGGGGTCCCAGACATTTTTGGTGGGCGAGCAATGGGGTCCTTTGTCCCTTTTTGATCAAGCCTGCCAGATATTAACACTATTCCTATCTTGTGACTGATATCCGTAGCAAAATGACCATAAAAATGACAAATTTCCAGCAGCACAGCAATATTGCAACAAATGTAAGCAATGGAAACGTCGCTACTCGCTACACAGGCCAGCAAATCACCTGCTGGAGAAAGTTATCCATACATCCCAAAATCTTCACTTCTTGACCAGGATATTGAACACCACTGTACGAACAGTTTTCTTTACCGCACCTCATCTTGAGGCTAGAGTATCCTTCAGTCGAGGCTTCGTTTAACATATCTAAAACACGTTGTTTACCAACAAAACCTGAAAACAACCTATGCAACCAACACGACCTAACTCTCCACGAACCCAAATCGCACTATGAAATGCGGGCTCGCACTAAAAGCTATAATTTTCGCAGCAGTTGGCCGCCAGGGACCGCTAGTGAGCCAGGGTGTTATTACGTCGTAAGCAAATGATACCAGTTAAATATTTAACGATAAATGTTCATTTCTTTATTTATTCATAAATAAATAAATATTTAGCAGTACTATTTGCTTGCGACGTCATAACAGAATGGCTCACTAGCGTTTCCTGGCGGCCAACTGCTGCAACACTTCCAGCTTTTAGTGTGAGCTGAAATGCGTCTTTCCCGACGCTTCAGTCGAATAGTCAGCATCAGTCGATCAGTCAGTCGAATAATTGCTGTATGACCAAACACAAATAGGAGTTGCTCAGAATACAATTTCATTGTTGGATTCTTGGTTTTGGTATAACTAAGAAAAACTATCTTAGGTCTAACTAAAAATAATTGTTAACAAATATCTAGGTCCATTAAAACAAGAATGGTAAGAATAATTTTGTGAGAACAGCTGTAGCAGATACGGTTATTTACACGACTCACAGTATGAATAACTAGTAATGGCGACAAATGAATCTGCTACAAAAGGTGCGGAATTGTATGTTAACGAGACCGTCTAGAGCTGCAGTTTTAAATATGACTTGAAATGCTCTTTCCCATCGTTCCTAAACAGTGCGTATTTTCATAAATGCCTTCATTGAAGAATACAAAATCGTTGCTGGACACAATTTATTTTCGTTTAAAGGTTAAAACACATGTCCCAAGCTCAACATATTTGGCTGATTTTGCTACAACAGGAAGGGCTGTGGGAGCTGATTCTGCTACCTACTGGGGTATGAAGGTATGACGAATTTCCCAGCCCTGCCTGAAGAGGATGTGGCTGTGCAGCGCCGCCTCGATCTCAGACGAGAGCACTGTGCCGTTAAAGGGACATTCCCACCTTAACATTAGTTTTGAGTTGAGATAGCCATGTTGTTGGATTTGCATTGAAATTAAGTAGGGTAGCAGTTAAAACAACCACACAGGTATAATCAAAAAGAAATTCGAGCTTAGTCTTGACAATTGTAACGAATAAACCCCACGTGTATTTGAATAGGGGTCTAAAGCCGATAACGTCACCTCTCTTTACCAAATGGTGATGATAGTCGACTGGTTTTAAGGTTATACTTGGGTATATTTACGTGTCTCAACTGGTTTGGTAATTGGTCTGTTTTGTATTCAAAGCGCCAGAATTGTCTCGAAATAATTGTGCCATACTTTGGCAGCGTAAAGGATTTCTGTATAGCTCTCTACACTGAGAGAACAAGTTACTAGGGGTGGTTAGTTTTGGGCTAGTGTCAAACATTACGAGGCCTTTACTAACCACCCGTAGTAAAACGTGCCAGGGGTATTACCACCAGTTTTACTAGGACCTGGTAAAATTTACCAGCCCGAAAACAATGACCTGGTCAAAGCTTACTAGCCCGGTTACGACGGGGGTAGTCACACTTACTACCGCAAATACTAGGGTTCAGCGACGATTACTAACCCTGGTACTAGGGGTATAGGTAAGTGGTGCTACGTCTCTTACCAGGGGAATTCCTTTTCTTACCAGCCCACCTACCACATATCCACCGCAGTTAATACATCTTTTGCGTTTACTATTTTTCGCCTGAATATCTCAACAACAGGCAATTTTTCCGGAGCGATATTTATTCGTACAGTAAACCGAGTTGAAACATCTGCCATGACAGTTATTACAGAAAACACGCGGCTGATCGCCTGCTCGGGAACGCCCCCGAGCAGGCGATCACCGTGTTTTGCCCACGAGGGGCAAAACACGGTTTCAGACCCTTTGGGGGCCATGACCAATTGGTACCCTGGATCTGTCCTTGGGTTGCTGTATTGAAACAAGATTTATGCTATAAAAATATGCATGAAATATGTTTCACAATTCACATGCATAACAAAATCACATGGGAGCAAACAAAACTCTATCCCAAATTTCCTGGGAAGTTTGTTGACATTGTGCAAGAATAATTGAAAGTTTGGAGATGATGCCTCTGCCTGCATACGGCGTATCTAACTAGGAAATGATGCCATAAAATATGTTAATAATGCAGTTAATACACTACCAACAAAAAGCAACAATCATAAAGTACAACTTAACATGTGAGCACTGACCCCTCCAACACACGTAAAGACATAAAGACATAAAAGAAAAGTGCAACAAAGAGCCTCTTGGGCCCATCCGAGGTTGCACCCCACCCCACCCCACCCCCCCCCCCCCCCCCCCTCCACCAGTCTCGCCCCTTCAAATCACCTTACTCTACCTGCATAAAAGAAGGCTAATCCCACGAGTATTTATGAACTAATCCCTTCTCTGTAAAGTATTTATCTAATCTAATTTTGAAGGAAGCAAGTGTCACTGCATCAGCGACATCCCCTGGTAGCATATTCCAATGTCCTACAACCCTTCTACTGAAAAATGACTGTCGTAGCCTAGTCCTACTTTGTTTCATAATGAGTTTATGCTGATGACCTCTACCTCGATTTTCCCTATTGAACTCAAACATACCCTTTAAATATCCAGAATGCTGACTATTTACAAATTTGAAGACTTCAATTAGATCTCCTCTTAGCCTTCTATATCTAAGTGAAAACATACCCAATTTCTTTAATCTATCTTCATAAGGTAAACTACCAAGACAATTAACCATTTTTGTTGCCCTTTTTTAACTCTTTCTAACAACCAGCAATCTTTCTCATATGTTGGAGACCAGGCTTGTACACAATACTCCAAATGTGGTCTAACGTATGCACAATACAGTTTTGTTATTACCTTTTCACTCTTGTAGGAAACATTTCTGTTATGGCCCCTAGCATTCTAAGTGCCTTTTTCCTAGCTTCTACAACCTGGTCTGACGCTGATAGTCTATTGTTTACCACGACACTTAAATCTCTTCCCTTTTCAATCTGCTCCATTTTCTGCCCACCCATTTCATACCTATGTTTACTGCTAACCCGTCCAGCGTGCATAATCTTACATTTACTCAAATTGAATTTCATCTGCCATGCTTCAGACCACTCAACTAGCTTGTCCAGATCTGATTGAAAAACATCCTGATCATGTTTTCCTCTAATAATCCTGACAATTTTTAGATCGTCTGCAAATTTCAAGACTTCGCTGTCTATACTGTTCTCAATTGCATTCACAAATATTATAAAAGAACGTAGCACGCACTCACGGTGGAACACTTCTGCACTTGCACGTCACGGCGTCTCTGAGGTTGCAAATCGATATGGCTGCCACTATATACTAACAACGAGCAACAAGCATTAAGTATAATGCAGAGAAACTTAGCATTTCGCCCCTCCAACACACGTACCGACGCAACACGCACTTACGCCAACGCAGTTTGAATGCACTTGAAAGCATTCAGTTTCTGCTTGCGAATCAAGATGGCTGCCGCGTGTGCCGAATTCAGAGGGTAGTTATAGGCCTGGTATAAGGGCGAGCCCCCTGGTAAGCACTCTAGTAGGATATCCGTGAAGTCTGTTTGTGACCAACAGCTAACAAAACGGAAATTTTCAACGACCGAATTTTTCGCCTAAAATACGCATGTAGGTCAGGTTGCATACGAGGATCACGAATTTGATGTTATTTTGAATGTCAAGGTCATAGGTCAAGGCCAAATGAGTAAAGAAAGTTGTGTGCTTATGTACCTTTTTACATAAAATGGTACACCGTACGGCCTCGCAATGGCTACCATTCGAAACAGCGGCAGAAAATGAAGGTGGGATTTTCCTCGGAATTTCGATTAAAGTCACCCAAGGTCACCCATCAAGGTCAAACTATCAAAATCAACTAAACTCGACCTTGTGTACCTTTGTACGGACAAACGGTGCTTTGCACGATTTTTTATATGGCACCATTCGAAAGAGCGCCTCAAAATAAAGGTGGGGTTTCCTCGGAATTTCGATTTAGGTCGCCCAAGGTGACCCATCAAGGTCAAACTATCAAAATTCATCAAAATCTGGCTGTTGGCTAACTTCACGGCCAACAGCCGTGAAGTTAGCCAACAAGTAGGAACACATGGCGTAATCTTCCTACTGTTTCTTAAGTAGGAAGATTGTTATGCCATTTTTTAAGCAATTATCTGGTATTTACTTTGTAAAATAAACCAATAATATGTGGTCGAACGATATAGGTTGCATTCTTCGTAGACGTGAAAAATCAGCTGATGGCGTGGCGCGCAATGTTTGCGATTTGCGCGCTAATGTTTGCGATGTTTGCCTAAAATACGCATGTAGGTCAAGTCGCATACGAGGATCACGAATTTTATGTTATTTTAATATCAAGGTCAAATGAGTAAAGAAAGTTGTGTACCATTATGTACCTTTTTACAGAAAACAGTACACCGTACGGCCTCGCAATGACCACCATTCGAAAGAGCGGCACGAAATGAAGGTGGGATTTTTCTCGGAATTTCGATTTAGGTCACCCAAGGTCACCCATCACGGTCAAATATCGTTCGACCACATATTGTTGGTTTATTTTACAATGTAAATACCAGACAATTATTTAAAAAATGGCATAATAATCTTCCTACCTAAGGAACAGTAGGAATATTATGCCATTTGTTCCTAGTTGTTGGCTAACTTCACGGCTGTTGGCCGTGAAGTTAGCCAACAGCCAGATTTTGATGAATTTTGATAGTTTGACCTTGATGGGTGACCTTGGGTGACCTAAATTGAAATTCCGAAGAAAACCCCACCTTCATTTTGAGCCGCTCTTTCGAATGGTGGCCATTGCGAAGCCGTGCGGTGTACCGTTTGCGCGTCAAAACGTACATAAAGTCGTTTTGGATTGATTTTGATAGTTTGACCTTGATGGGTGATCTTGGGTGACATAAATAGAAATTCCGAGGAAAACCCCACCTTCATTTTGAGCCGCTGTTTCGAATGGTGCCATATAAAAAACCGTACAAAGCACCGTTTGTCCGTAAAAGGGTACATAAGGTCAATTTTAATTATTTTGATAGTTTGACTTTGATGGGCGACCTTGGATGACCTAAATCGAAATTCCGAGGAAAACCCCACCCTCCTTTTGAGCCGCTCTTTCGAATGGTTGCCATTGCGAGGCCGTACGGTGTACCGTTCATACGTAAAAAGGTACATAAGATCGATTTAGATTGATTTTGATAGTTTGACCTTGATGGATGACCTTGGGTGACCTAAATAGAAATTCCGAGGAAAACCCCACCTTCATTTTGAGACGCTCTTTTGAACAGTGTCATATAAAAACGTGCAAAGCACCGTTTTTCCTTAAAAAGGTACATAAGGTCGGTTTTGATTTATTTTGATAGTTTGGCCTTGATGAGTGACCTTGGGTGACCTAAATAAAAATTCCGAGGAAAACCCCACCTTCATTTTGAGGCTCTCTTTCGCATGGTGTCATTTAAAAACCGTGCAAAGCACCGTTTGTCCGTAAAAATGTGCATAAGGTTGATTTTGATTGATTTGGATAGTTCGACCTGGATGGGTGACCTTGGGTGACCTTAATCGAAATTCCGAGGAAAACCCCACCTTCATTTTGAGGCTCTCTTTCGAATGGTGTCATTTAAAAACTGTGCAAAGCACCGTTTGTCCGTAAAAATGTGCATATGGTCGATTTTGATTGATTTTGATAGTTAGATACTTGATGGGTGACCTTGGGTGACCTTAATCGAAATTCCGAGGAAAACTCCACCTTCATTTTGAGCCGTTCCTTCGAATGGTGGCCATTGCGAGACCGTACGGTGTACCGTTTGTCCGTAAACAGGTACATAAGGTCGATTTTGATTGATTTGGATATTTTGACCTTGATGGGTGACCTTGGGTAACCTAAATACAAATTCCGAGGAAAACCAACCTTTATTTTGAGGCGCTCTTTCGAATGGTGTCATTTTAACAAAAACGTGCAAGTCCGTAAAAAGGTACATAATGTCGATTTTGATTTATTTTGATATTTTGACCTTGATGGGTGACCTTGGGTGACCTAAATCCAAATTCAGAGGAAAACCCCACCTTCATTTTGAGGCGTCCTTTCGAATGATGCTATTTAAAAAACGTGCAAGGCAACATTTGTCTGTACAAAGGTAAATAAGGTCGATTTTGGTTGATTTTCATAGTTTGACTTTGATGGGTGACCTTGGGTGACCTAAATCGAAATTCCGAGGAAAGCCCCACCTTCACTTTGAGGAGCTCTTTCGAATGGTGCCATTTAAAACAACGTGCAAAGCACCGTTTGTCCTTAAAATGGTACATAAGGTCGATTTGGGTTGATTTTGATAGTTTAACCTTGATGGGTGACCTTGGGTGACCTTCATCGAAATTCCGAGGAAAATCCCACCTCCATGTTGTGCCGCTCTTTCGAATGGTGGCCATTGCGAGGCCGTACGGTGTACCGTTTTCTGTCAAAAGGTACATACGGGTACACAACTTTCTTTAATCATTTGACCTTGACCTATGACCTTGACATTAAAATAACATCAAATTCGTGATCCTCGTATGCGACTTAACCAACATGCGTATTTTAGGCAAACATCGCAAACATTAGCGCGCAAATCGCAAAACATTGCGCGCCACCCAGTCAGCTGATTTTTCGCGTCTTCGAAGAATGCAACCTATATCGTTCGACCACACATTATTGGTTTATTTTACAAGGAAATACCAGACAATTGTTTTAAAAAATGGCATAATAATCTTCCTATTTAAAGGGATATTGCCACCTCCGGAGAATTTCTAAAAAGCAACTTATATGAATGGCCCCAATAGCTTCATCAACAATCATGTATGCTCATGCTCAAACTTGCTCCTGCAGCACCTAAAGCAGTGTATCGGCAAATCATTTTGTATTTATTTCTGACTCCAAAACATTGGTCCCAGCTATGCTCAGTTCTAGATTCATGATGGCCGCTCTCATCCAGTTTGGCTGTGGTATTGGCGCCCGCCCAAAGCCGAAGCGTACGAATTCGCCGAGACTTGACCTTGAAAAGTCTATCTGTGTTATAAGGTATAGGTCACATAACTCATATGGTCCCAAAGTCGAGCCATAGCAATTCTTGCTGTTTTATTATGAAAGAGGCTAAGGTTGTTGAAAATATAATTAACTGCATACGCTTTTTAATTTTAAAGTGCACTGACGGAATGGTGATGTTAAGTTTGCAACATTCAAAAGAAAATAACGGTCCGCAAAGAAGTAATTCTAAATAGTGATGTGACGACTCCAATTTTACGAATGCTTGGCAAGCATGAGTGGTGCAAATGTATGTTTTGATCTAATGAGGGGGGTTTCGGGAACCCAATTTTGCAGGTGAAATCGGACACACTTAATCGACCGATACACACCAAAAACTCCATATTGGCCTGCGAGGTGGCAATGTCCCTTTAAGAAACAGTAGGAAGATTATGTCATTTTTTCCTACCTGTTGGCTAACTTCACCGCTGTTGGCCGTGAACAGAGGTGAAAAAAGTGTCTGCCTGTCACCGACGGAGGGTCAAGCTGACTCATTTTTTGCCATTTTTCACCATTGCATTAATACAATTTTGTTAGTCATGACGGTCAAAAGAAGGCTCTTTAAAGTCATCGATAACAATAAACAAGCCTATGTCGGTGCCAACACAAAGTAATATGCCATAGGTCACATGTAAATTATTCGGAAACATCCTAAAACATAAGTAAATGGTTATTTTTTACTTGTTACAACAAAAAAAGCCGACCAACGCATTCGACATAATTAAAAACTACTTTGAAACTAATTTTGTAAACCCGAACTTCAAAACGGTGACGTCATTAAGCTTCCCGATGACTCCAGACCAACAACGGTGATAGTAACCTTGAACCTTGATTTGATTGCCCGGCCGCGACGGTGACGCCAGCCCCACCGTTACCGGACAGAGCAACTACCAATTGTCTTACCTGGTGTTGTCTGCAGTGGTGCAGATACATCTTCAGTCTCATTGCTTACATACCTTATCAAGTGCGCAAAAGCACCTCCAACACCAAATGCTTTCTTTCTTAATTTAAGTGACAATCCAGGATGCTTGGCCTTGTTATGTCGCTTAACATTTTTGTACTCGCCCTCGTAAGAACAGCGGCCACAAACTTGATGCAGTCTATTTGGTGGGAGCTTTGCTTCTTCCTCGTGAGTTCTTTCCTTTTTACTGTGGCCATCTTTAGCTTTTCACAATCAGGCTATAAAAAAACGAATTTAAGCAATACACACTTAAACCACTCATACACAATCCACAGCTGTAACTCTTCAACGTGTTTATCCCAAACACAATTCAAAAGCCCCGCTTAAGATCCACAGTTAATTATCAATTCAATCGAAGGTCTTGTCCGTCAGCACAATTGGTCTACTTGCTAGAAAAGAGCGAACGCACTTATAAGTATTGAGGTATTGGCGATTCATTATGCGAGTCTCTGTTTCCATACAGCCCGATCAGCTGCTGCCCTATTCTTATATATAGGTAATTGTTTAGCTATATTAACATGTAAATACCATTTATACGGTGTTTACTTAGCTAAAGAGTGGTAAAATTAATGGTAATTATTGTTAAAATACAATCAGTTGGAGTATGCAAACCTGTGACGTCACTATAACACCAAAGGAGTCGAAAAAAAACAAGCAGCGCAAGCACCGAAATTGCCGCAAACCCATACAACAGCACCACAATTGCCACGGACCCACCAGACCCAGCGACAAACTCACTACTCGGGCTCCGTTTACAAAAGCCAGCAGGATTACCGGAGGTCAGTGGAAGCTGCAGTTAAATTACAACACGTACTGATTAGACAGCCGGGAATGGGGCACGGGTTATGCCTGACAAGTTACTGTGAGTTGCTAGTAAGACCAAATGAGTACGGTTGTGGTCAATTTTGTTTTTAGAAGTTTTGTCTCTGAAAATGCATCAAGCCGTAAGCGGTTGGCTGACTCACCGCGCACCTTCCGCTGTCACCGACGTGCGTAGGCGAGTAGGAGCTTTTTTCACCTCTGGCCGTGAAGTTAGCCAACAGCCAGATGTGGATGAATTTTGATAGTTTGACCTTGATAGGTGACTTTGGGTGACCTAAATCGAAATTCCGTGTATAACCCCACCTTCATTTTGAGCCGCTCTTTCGAATGGTGGCCATTGCAAGGCCGTGCGGTGTACCGTTTGCCCGTACACAGGTACATAAGGTCGTTTTTGATTGATTTTGGTAGTTTGACCTTGATGGGTGACCTTGGGTGACCTAAATCGACATTCCGAGGAAAACCCCACCTTCATTTTCAGGCGCTCTTACGAATTGTGCCATTAAAAAAACGTGCAAGGCACCGTTTGTCCGTAAAAAGGTACATAAGTTCGATTTTGATTGATTTTGATAGTTTGACCTTGAATGGTGACCTTGGGTGACCTAAATTGAAATTCCGAGGACCCACCCTCATTTTGAGGCTATCTTTCGAATGGTGTCATTTTATTTAAAAAAACGTGCAAAGCATTGTTTGTCCGTAAAAAGGTAAATAAGGTCAATTTGGATTGATTTTGATAATTTACCCTTGATAGGTGACCTTGGGTGACCTAAATCGAAATTAAAAGAAAAAACCCACCTTTATTTTGAGGCGTTCTTTCGAATGGTGCCACGAAAAAAAACGTGCAAAGCACCGTCTGTCCGTCAAAAGGAACATAAGGTCGATTTTGATTGATTTTGATAGTTTGACCTTCATGGGTGACCTTGGGTGACCTAAATAGAAATTCCAAAGAAAACCCCACCTTCATTTTGGGATGATCTTTCGAATGGTGGCCATTGCGAGGCCGTACGGTGTACCGTTAATCCGTAAAAAGGTACATAAGGTCGATTTTGATTGATGTTGTTAGTGTGACCTTGATGGGTGACCTTGGGTAACCTAAATAGAAATTCCGAGGAAAACTCCACCTTTATTTTGAGCCGCTCTTTCGAATGGTGGCCATTGCGAGGCCGTGCGGTGTACCATTTGCCCGTAAAAAGGTACATAAGGTCGATTTTGATTTATTTTGATAGTTTAACCTCGATGGGTGACCTTGGGTGACGTAAATACAAATTCAAAAGTACGCCCCACCTTCATTTTGAGGCACTCTTTCGAATGGTGCTATTTAAAAAACCATACTAAACACCGTGTGTCCGTAAAAGGGTACATAAGGTCGATTTTAATTGATTCTGATAGTTTGACCTTGATAGGTGACCTTGGGTGACCTAAATCGAAATTCCGAGGAAAATCCCACCTTCATTTTGAGCCGCTCTTTCGAATGGTGGCCATTGCGAGGCCGTACGGTGTACCGTTCATCCGTAAAAAGGTAAATAAGGTCGATTTTGATTTATTTTGATAGACTGATCTTGATTGGTGACCTTGGGTGACCTAAATCGAAATTCCGAGGAAAACTCCACCTTCATTTTGTGCCGCTCTTTCGAATGGTGGCCATTGCGATGCCGTGCGGTGTACCGTTTGTTCGTAAAACGGTACATAAGGGTACATAACCTTCTGTATGCATTTTACCTTGACCTATGACATTGGCATTAAAAATAACATCAGATTCGTGATCCTCGTATGCGACTTGACCTACATGCGTATTTTAGGCGAAAAATTCGGCCGTTGCAAATTTCCGTTTTGTTGGCTGTTGGCTAACTTCACGGACATTGGTCCATGGTGATCGTCAAATTGCTGTTTTTTTGGTAACGCACCAAAGTTTCTTACTTGCTTTTGGGGGGGTCTTCACTGATCACAATATTACATTCCAATATATCGCCCCAACCCTGCCCCAACAAGATCTGGTCAAGATGTGCCATATTTTGCAGACCATGGTGTATGGGAATGACCATGAAAAAATGGATCAGGATCAACACAGGCAACTAGGATTTATTTTGAACCAGGGTGCAGAGTGGAAAATGTGAGCTAAAACATGTTTTCGGGAAGGAAAAGTTAATCTGAAAAGGGTCAAGTGGCATAAATATTAGACCCCAAATATCCATTTTGAATGCAAAATTCCCAGAAGTTGTAGCTGAGTAAAGTTCGTTCGGCTCAACTGCCAGTCTACAATTTATGACAGGTTTCAACAAGATCTCAACAACTGTAAAATTGGGTCAGATTTATTATTGGGGCAGCTGTTGACAATGTTTGGGCAGAAAATGTCACTCAGGCCGGCAGTAGCATTATCCGGTGTAACTTATGCCAGCCTGGAGCAGGCCAGTCACTGAACAAAACTAGCAAATCACCCCAGGGCCCAATCTTACCAAGTGCTGTGAATGTGTAAGTAGTAAGTATGGCATGCCGTGTATGGAGTGCTCAGAATGCCGCACTTATGGAACCACAGCGTTTGGTTTGTCCAAACCCATTGTCGAACTGGCTCAGTCGGGAGAACGCTAGGCTGATTATAGGGTTGTCCCCGGTTCAATCCCGGGTTCCAGAAGTTGTGCAGGCCTGCGCACAAATATGCCGTAATATGGCATAGGCAAGATTGGGTGCGATCACGGCACTTAGACACGCACGTTCAGTATAGATTGCGAAAGTGGCGCAAAATTCGCAAATGGCGCATGTTGTTATGATGTTGTGTACTTCAGGGACCAATCTGGCACAGTAGTAAAACATTTGCTTTCTGTGCCTGGGACCGGGGTTCAAATCCTTCGGAGGGCCTCTGAAAAATGTGTCCCACCCCCCATATCCCTCGAAACAGAGTGAGAGTTCCAGTTAGCGTTTTGGTCGCAGGAGGATATGGTGCTTGGTACACTACGTTGTGTGCTTCGAAAGAAGAATAAAAGTGAGCTGTAAAAAGCTAGGAACTTGGTTAAAATAATTATGTCTGAAATTAGTCAGTACAAATTTAATTTTATATCAGCATTGCTTACACAACTACGATGATATTGTCCGTGGTGACTTGTTCGCTCGCTGGTCCAGTAACGCTGCTTTTATAACATGCTTACATATGAAGCTTCTCGACACAGCGCTACGTTTTTTTTTACACAACGCTGAATGACAGGACAAAACATCTAATATTTTCAGCAGGAGAGTCCCTACAACCAGAGTATGCAGTAAGTGATTTCTCGACACGGCCTTCAAAACTGCTAGCTCAGCGCTAAAAATCCAATTATGAAAGTGACTAAACTTTAAACACCGTATTGACACCCTTGAAAAAGATCACGTCCTATCCCCCCCCCCCCCCACGCTCGAAAGGCTCGATGTCATGGTGTGTCCGTACAAGTTTTGAAACCGTGGCGACGCCACTGACTCGGTCGATTTCGATGGGGAAAACACCATGCGATTCTTCATGACAAGATGACTGACATGACTTTTTGGACCCCAAAATATATTTTTTGTTCAAAATGGGGGGCTAGGGGGCAAAAATACGATTTGTTGGGAGTTTTTTGATAGGTCATTGCGGCCATGTGGTTTGACCGATTGTCATTCCCTAAACGTTTTTGATCTTCAAATGTACTGGTATTCATTATGTGAAAAGACAAACAAATTGTTTCCTTTTGATCAGATGAGCTGTGCTATTTAATTTAGGGAAAAGTCAGCATATTTGAAGATGCTAGCTTTAGTAGTTTAGGAGCAGCATGCGAAAAACCACCGGGGGAGGGAGAACCTGTCCCCGTAAGGAATAGGGTTAACACGCGCCCTGGAGGACTTAGGATAATTAATCGCCCTGGAGGGGGGGGGGGCGGATTTCGCCCCCCCCCCCCCCTATGATCTCGAAAACCACGCAACGTAGCGACAAGCGGATGACGTAAGATGACGTAAGATAAATGACGTAGGATAGCTCGAGACAAGCTCTTTCGAAAGTATTTCGTTCATTTTTTTTCTCAGGTCAATATTGAGGTCACCAGAGGTCATCACGAGTCAGATTTTCAAGTTTTAGGACTTCGCTTCGAACACCCTCAAATATCTCGGGAACAATGATAGTTAGCAGCAAATGGGGAAAAATAAATGGAAAGCCCTTGACAAATGCAATCGACATAAGTGTCCTCAGATTTGAGCTCAGGTCAATAGTTTAGGCTCCAAAGTAGAGATGCAGAAATTTCCAAAAAAAACAGGAACCGACCCCGCACCGCCACCGCTCATGCATGAGTTGGGACCGGTATCAAGCCCGGTCAAATGAAGTAGCACCCGCCAGGCCCGGCACTCGGCAGCTATCAATCTGCATGTATACTTCATTATACACTTAAACTCTTTTAACAGAAATATTTATAGTTTGCAATGTGAATTTTGCACCATCTTAACCCGGCAGTCACTGGGGTATATTCTGTAACACGACTCACAGGGTGGGGGGTCGTTTTTAAGCCCCCTGGTATCTTCAGAACCAATAATCGCATCGGGACGCACAAGGCGGCATTGAAAGCGCTAAATGAGATTAACCTAACGCGAACTTACAAATTTCAAATTCAGGTCACATGTCAGGTCACGGTCAAGTCAAACGTCAAAATCGAGGTATTTGAGTTTATGGACAATACTTGCCATCCATGGCCTTCGATTGCGCCTATAATCACCCAAAGTGCTGTCAAAGGTATGATACATATCCCACATGAGCTAAAGTGAGATTGTTAGAAAAGATCAAGGTCAAGGTCAGGTCACAAAAGGTCACTACACACAAAATATCTGCGAAAGTCATGCAGAACATGTGTTATGGATGATTTTACGCGTCGAATTCGATAGTGATAGTCATTTTACCACCTGACTTCATTTACGTGAAGTTAGTGTTAAGTTCAGGTCAAGATCAGGTCACTGAAGGTCAAAATTTGAAATTGATAAATCAAAATGGAAAAGCATGTTTCTATATCAGTTTTATCTAAAAAAAATACAGTGCTGGCAATTATTTGTCTGTATCTGGTCAATACAAGCCAAAAAACGCAATTTCAAAATAAGACGTCATGATTTACCCCTACTTTATATGCCATGTCAATCAAAAATAATAATATCATTTTAAATTTGGTATGGTAGTTGCCCATATGTCGTTATCTGACATATATTCCGTTTTCTTTCAATTTCTTTGAAAAATTTGATTTTGTGGGCATTTAAAAAAAGATAACAAAAATGGGGTCAATTACCAACATTTTCTAAGTTTCGAGATACTTGGTTTGTAGCCCTTGCAATTTTCTACCTTTTAGCGTTTTTCGATTGCATTTGTCTTCAAATTCAGCATTTGTAGGGCCTGGCAAAGTTTAGCTGATTTTGGAGTCAAAATTGTGTTTAGTGATGTCACTAAATTCACTATATCTCGACAAATGTCTGACGAAACTGTTTTATGTTTTCTCAAAAGGTGTAAAAATGATGCTTGGAAAGGTACTAGAAGTTTGGCATCGATATCTGCATTAGTTGTTGAGATATTCTTAATATTCCTAAGGGTGGCTACCCCCCCCCCCCCCCAGTGACTCGCGGGTTAACACACACAACATTGAAACACCAATGGATAATGGATACATATGGACCATTGAGTAAAGAAATCTGAAATCTCAAAAGTCAGAACTTGAGATAAATAATCAACAACCGACTAACATGGGAGTGGAACAGGTCAAGGTGAGTAGACTGCTTTCACCTTTGGTGGTTTGCAAAAATACAAAGCATGATAGGATCATGTAAGTCCAAACGAGCAGCTTAAAATAAGTTAAAAAATAAGTATATGATAAGTATGCACTCATCACTCAACATCACACAATGCAGTGTTTGGGTTGTAATTGTAATAGCTTCTACAAACAAGGTTGAGGTACGTAACCTACTACCTATTTGATCAATGTTGACATGGACTAGAAAATAATAAATATACTTCACAGGATAATGGGGAAAAGGCAAGTTTTCCTGGACATTTAGTATGACAAACGTACTAAAACATTGGGAGTGCAATCATATCTTGAATGACAAAAATAAAATAATCAACCTGTTTTAAATTACAGAGTATCCTCGGTTTCCTCACTTTACAAGCCAAGATATCTATAACTAACATCCAAGCCAGCCACGGGCACAGAGCCATTCTTATACGGCCTTGACACATATTTATACAGACCCTGGGCACAGAGAAACAAAGCTATTTCACTGTCAAGGCCAAGGCCGTACAACTGCCTTGGTACAACTTCACTGCTGCGCCTAATGGCGGCTGAAGTATTTGACAATTGCGAATCGTTGAGCTAAACACGGCGCACACAATTAATACCGTCACCGAAATGACTAAACGTTATCACCATAAATGACTTAAAATCACCAAAATGAAAATGTCCCAACATATTGAGGATTTTGGCTGAAGGACTTCTTTTAAAAAAAATATTTAAACTTGAACTGGCCACAATGGTTAGGATTTGATATTACAGCATTTGTTTTCGAATACGAACATGAACAATGTTCTTCACGCAATTCTGAGACGTCGCGATTCTGAGGTGTTTTGTAAACGTCGGGCGGTTCTATCTGCCACAACGGGAAAAGTGGTTTAATTACCACGGGTGTATATTCATTTATATTTCCTCCCGTCTCGCACTATTTTGGTCAAGTACAAGCCTACCGTGGGACGGCTGACCTCGAGAAATCATCTACACTTTTGCAGTGCAGTGTAGTGTCCATAGAATTACTTGAACCCTATGTATATATAATATTCGTAAAGTTAGGAGACCTCTTGGCTGGTCCTAAAGTTACGACAATAACCGCCAATTTTGTTCGTGATCTGGAGGGTGGATTCAGCTTGTTTACCCCAATTTCTATCCTAGCCTCCCCTCCACTGTCTGCTATGAGAATGGTACATCAGCAACCGAAACCCTCATAACTCGGTATTTTGCAATCTGTTTCGCTCGCAAATCCCGTGTCCACTAATCGGACGGACTCGTTTTCCTCACCTCAGTATTCACAAACAATGTTAACATTATGCCTGCTGAAACAGGCAGTTTTGAAAACATTTTAATACATTGTTACTCCTAAAATCGGTCTTAGCGTTCGCACCATAAAATAAATCAGCAACTCAAAGTGACAGGTTATCCTAGCTTGATATGAACCAGACCCATATATGGATCAGATTGGACAAAAAGACGCAGTTATGAGAGATGAACAACAGGGCCTCACTGTTCGGCTGATAAAGTTCAAAGAAATATATCCATGCTTCTAAAGCATCCTTCCAAAAGGGCCTAAGTATAGTGTTCCGTATGGATCTTAGTTTACTTGAACCGTATGTTCGCAGGTCTTCTAGAAAGGGAATATTGCGCTTAGCAATTTTGAACCAGAAATGATCTGACTGGTATAGTTTCTCAATCCATGATATTTTCATACTTTTGATGAACCCTTCTACGTGTACCATATTAAGACCATCGTATTCCTGTCGCTGAATCAGTTTAGTTCTCTTTAGGCGATACTTTTTTTCTATTCCAGATAAATTGATAAAATATAGTATTATTTTTTGCAATTCAATTGTTTGATGGATTAGGTAATGCAATGCAAATATGTACTAGTTTGGACAACAGCAAATCATTGATTACCGTTATTTTACCTATAAGTGTTCTATATATGACACTTGATGTATTGATGTTTCCGCCACAGGCATTTTTTAAAACAAAATATACATGATCTAAAATATCTACATGATTACAAAACAAAATTGCATCGATATCTCGCCGCCTGCCTGCCAACTTACTTTAACCCTATTTGTAACAAGGGGGGCGGATTCCGCCCCCCCTCATGTTTTTCGCAGATATCTCCAGAACGGCTGGGAGCAGGCCCATTAAATTTTAAGACTTTTCATAGAATTGAACTCCGCATTTGAAGCCAAAATTTTGAGTTCTTAACTTGAACAGAGGCGGTTTCAGGGCACAGTTTTGGGTGGATTCGGAGGCGACATGTGGCGAAAATACGGAAATGCGATCTTCACGGTTTCTTCCTAACTGCATCAAGTATGAAGGAGTTACATCGGGTTACCGTGATTGCAACAAGTGCAGACTAGATGATGTTAATGAAATATTATACAAAATTGCATGGCAGAGGCGGTTTCAGGGGCTTGAAAAGGGGGGGGGGGTTCCAGGAAGTATTCAATGCTTGGCGGGAAGCCAATAGAGCAATGTAAGGGGTATTTATAGCTATCAAGATGTAAAAGATAGCTTCTGCTTCCATTATTTGCATAATTTATTACATATAGAGTTTCAGGGGCGTGTTCAGGAACATGAAAAGGGGGGTGACTGGCATGGTGATGACGATATGCCAGCGATAACGGCGCAATATACGTTTAGCTTATAATAATATATGCACATATGAGACCAGAAAAGGGAATAAAGTCATTTTTTGCAGAGGCGCGCTCAGGAATGGAAGAAAGGGGGTCATATTATTGCAAGGAAACTAAGAGGCATGGGCGTACAATGACATAACATACTGCAGTTTTCGGATGAAACACGCACCACAGGCTACTCTACGAACGATTATAAGATAATAGGCGAGTCCAGGTAGGGTAAAAAGGTGGGTAAGCAATGTTAATTGAAGTTGTAAGTGAAATAGTCACTGTTGACTAGTTAGTATCATAATAGCGGATAATATACTTATCAAAAGGTCTTGCGCCACCCTAGTTTGGATCCTGGATACGCCTATGATGAAGTACAACATGCAAAAAGGAACTATCTATGATCAGTAACATATTAATAGTGCTGGGTAGCAACTTGTCTGCGGTTAATATTTTCCCCAATTTTACCCCCCTTTTTCACTATCCTGGTACCGCCTATGGCAAAAAAAATATGATTTATAACTGTTTTTTCTAATGTCTCAATTACATACCATTTCATTTATTAAAAAAACAACATCAAAAAATGGTTTTATTACGCATTTACTTCACCCCCATATTGAGTGACCTGCACACGCCTATGGTTTTTGAATTTTCAAAAGTCACCGTCATATATCGATTTCCGATTCAATCTCTATCGATTCCTATTAGTTGTGTTAAAATCGGTCGATAAACATGAAAGCTATGTTGGATCAAATATACCACTAAAATTTGTAGTTTTTGCCCCCGCTGTTGCCCCCCTATCCCAAATTTATATTTTTAATTATTTATAAATGTAGATCGTGTTGAGGGAAACCAAACACCGTTTCATATGTGAAAATCGGAGGGGTAGATCTCGAGATCTCCGGGGGGCGGAATCCGCCCCCCTGTTACAAATAGGGGTAGCCAGGAGCCTGTTACAAATAGGGTTAACCCTCGCCAGTTTGAGGGGGGGGGGTTGATGAACCCTCCCCTAGTTTCTTCGGGAATAAATCTCTATGATATCTACATGATTACAAAACGAAATTACATCGATATCGCCGCCTACCTGCCAACTTACTTTAACCCTCGCCAGTTCGGGGGGTTGATGACCCCCTCCCCTAGTTTTTTTTTTCTCGGGAATAACTCTCGTATTTATCAACCGCTTGCAATGAAACTTTCAATACCCTACTTGTGAACAACTTGATACAAGCTCTGGAAATTTCAAAATTATACTTCCCATGACCCGGGATTTATGACCTGTTTTTCAATTTCATGTCAGGCGCAACTGATGTCCCGTAGTATCGATGCTTGTATCTTGTGCACTTTCCGAGTGTTTATTGTTCAAGGGCATATGCAAGTTGTTACCAGGTGACATGTTTGTTTTCCACTCAGATCATGACCTCCGGTGACCTGACATGACTTTTTGGCGTCTGGTAGTTTCTAGGACATTATTAACATGAGGTCGCAACACATCCCATCCACTATTCGTGTTGCTTACCTAAGTTTGCTTTCCATGTCTTACCTAGGCGTGCCGAGACTTTGCATTTTTCGGCAACAGCTTCGGCAAACGCTGAACTTCGATCCAGAAACACCCGCCAGGACGCTGATTTGGCCCTCCCCGCGTGAGAACTGCAACCATCAAGCGTCGCTTCTTATACAGTATAGTACAGCTCTACACAACTCTACCTCTCGACCTGCGTGATATGTATGTTATCTTTATCATCTTGTAAACGTAAAGTTTTCGCTATTTTATATGACATCAGATGAGCTGTGCTGTAAGTGTGTTTGTGACTGTGTGTAGTGTCTTTCAGCTCAGTGTGCTCATAGAGTTCCGCTGTTAATATGTCATCTCTATCAAGAGCGGATCTGACCGTGTTCTTTTTGGGGGTGGGGTGGCAAATCCCGTGGCGTTTTTCCAAGCAGTTGTGGCGTTAGCGGGAGATTAGCGGGTCGTCAGCCGTCAGCAAAAAGTTTTTGACCAGGAGGGGGGGGGGGGGTAGCGAGGTGTCAGCCGTCAGTTAGAGGTTGTTGACCGGGGGGGGGGGGGGGGGTAGTGCGGGCCGTCAGCCGTCCGTCACTGATAAAAAGAGAATGCTGAGTTGACCCAGGCTTACCTGACCCCAGCTGAGCTGACTATAGCTGACCCCAGCTGAGCTGACCCTGGCTGGCCTGATCTCGACTTGACTTGACCTCAATTGCTTTTTAATTAAGTGGGAACACAAACGCTGCCCTGAATGACGAGGAAGATATCGTCATCTAATGGTTAGAAATAACACAGCATACCTAAATGCCTTCCATGTGTATAGGCCGTTCAAATGCAGAAACTGATAAAGAAACAGATACTGAAACAGAGTCATTTCAATCACACAAAACAGTGAATCTCAATATAGAAAGAGCTACGGGCACTGTGGCAGCTCTGTGGCACGAGGAAAAATAATTATGCAATAAAATACGCGGCAAACGCGCAGCAGTACAGGCGCTGTTTCAAAACCATGGGTTCAGATCTGATGTTCTGGCAGAAGATGGGCTGATACAGCTACATCCCTCTCATCACAAATGTCATGCACGCTGTTTAATTTCCTGCCTGGTCCGTGACTGGGCGTGGCGTGACCAGCCAGCGTGCAGGGCGCACTGCCGCCAACCCCGTGTTTGACCGTCCCGGTGATATCAGTCCGGTGGTTCGCCAGAAACATGCGGGTGTAACCTGCAGTGGTGCAGCGGTGCGGGACGGTGGCCGCCCTGCAGAGCAGTCTCACTGGCACAGTGTGACAGGCAGCCACGGTTAGCCGGGGTCAGCTCAGCTGGGGTTAGGGCAGCTGGGGTCAGCTCAGCTGGGGTTAGGTCAGCTGGGGTCAGCTCAGCTGGGGTTAGGGCAGCTGGGGTTAGGGCAGCTGGGGGCAGGGCAGCAGGGGTCAGCTCAGCTGGGGTTAGGTCAGCTGGAGTCAGCTCAGCTGGGGTTAGGTCAGCTGGGGTCAGCTCAGCTGGGGTCAGCTCAGCTGGGGTCAGGGCAGCTGGGGTCAGGTCAGCTGGGGTCAGCTCAGCTGGGGTCAGCGCAGCTGGGGTCAGGGCAGCTGGGGTCAGGGCAGCTGGGGTCAGGGTAGCTGGGGTCAGGGCAGCTGGGGTCAGCTCAGCTGGGGTCAGGTCAGTTCGGGTCGGCTGGGGTTAGCTCAGCTGGAGACAGGGCAGCTGTGATCAGGTCACCTGGGGTCAGGTTAGCTGGGGTCAGGTTCGTTGGGGTTAGGTCAGCTGGGGTCAGGGCAGCTGGGATCAAGTCACCTGGGGACAGGTCAGCTGGGGTCAGGTCAGCTGGGGTCAGGCCAGCTGGGGTTACCTCAGATGGGGTCAGGTCAGCTGGGTTCAGCTGGGGTTAGGTCATTTGGGGTTAGGTCAGTTGGGGTTAGGTCAGCTGGGGTTAGGTTAGCTGGGGTCAGAACAGCTGGGGTTAGGTCAGCTGGGGTCAGCTCAGCTGGGGTTAGGTCAGCTGGGGTCAGTGCAGCTGGGGTTAGGTCAGCTGGGGTCAGCTCAGCTGGGGTTAGCTCAATTAGGGTTAGCTCAGCTGGGATAACACTGAATAAACTCTTTAATAACTCCCTTACTCCATCAATGCCACCCCGTATCACCTCACAAGACCTGGGAGGGCGTAAAAAACATGTCTAAGCGATCGTATTTTGGAGCTTGTTATCATCCAGTTACGCGCACTTCCCTCTTTGTTGTGATATGCTGATAGCACATGCCTCCTATATACTCCTGTGTATATCTGATGTAATATTAGGGAGATAATCAAGGAATATTATCGCCTAAGTACCGCTTGGGTATCAGCTAATTTCCTCTCATTTACCTCCTGGACGTACGCCAGTTATCTTGCCGAAGTCACCACTTTCGAACCCCGAAGGAGGAAGAGAGGGAATAAAGTACGCGCCACTTCCGACGCACGCGCACGTGCACGTGCATAGTATTTTTCGAGAGCAACTTGTCTGTTGTATAGCCTTTTACTTGCCTGAGCGTCTCCCAGCCGTTTCCTGCTCAGACGTGACGGGACGACAGCAAGAGTGGGATCCGCTGGTGGTAAGTACGTTTATTTATTGTATATGTATGCGTTTACCTGTATACATATAGTTATAAGTCCACCAAATATGTATTAATTATGTTGACTTCTTGTCTGCTTGTCTGGAAGGCAGATCATCATGCATTTGACCCGGAAAAGCACGAGAAACCAGCTTACGTAGCTGAATGACTAATTGTCACTGTCACTGATTGATTGATCACTGAAGTCACTGATTGAATCATTCATACCGAGAAAATAGGCTGATTGAATCATTCATTGCTTAAAGAATCATTCTTTTTTGGTCGACAGCATAAACTGTCCACAAAATATATCAGCGGCTCAGCATTCATCTGTGCCCTGTGGACAAACCAGGCACTTAACCCGCGCGGCGCTGGGGGGTAAATTTTACCCCCCCTCCCGGATTTTCTCCATAACTTGAAAACTATGACAGATATCGAAGTGAAACTTTCGGTACCTTATGTTGCAGCAATTCTACATCTTGTCTTACAATTGTTTTGAAATTCGAGAGAACTTTGAGGAGATAATGACGTTTTAGTGACGTCATGTCATGTCATTTTTGGTGACAAAATGTTAAATGTTTGAAAAATCGTAGAAAATAGCATGTTAACGCCAATGGCAAATAAAAGACGTCAAAAGAAAGGAAATAACATTGTCTTCAACTTGGTTATCTCAGATGTTCAACATTTGGGGTTTTTGATCCCCATAAATGCAAAAAATTGATTTTTGGGGAAGAATTTCCACAAAAGTTTTTTGTTTGAATATTTTTAAAAAACCGGAAGATATATTAGAGAGCCGAGTATGAACGATGTTTGAACCAAATTTCAAAGCAATTTCTTTATTTTTGACTGACTTATGGCTCTCTAAGAATAAGTAACTCATGATGTCATTTTTTTAAATTGCGTTTTTTGGCTCTTACGGACCAGATACAGACAAATAAATGCCACCACTGTGTTTCGAAGACAAAACTAGTCTAGAAACATGCAATGTTTATTTAGATTAATCCATTTCAAATTTTGACCTTATTGTGACCTGACCTTGACCTGAGGGCGATTATATGGTGTCAGGCTGTGAAAATGGCTGCTTCTATCGAATTATACGTGTAAAATAACCCATACAACATGTGTCGCATGGCTTTCGTAGACCTGTGACCTTTTGTGACCTGACCTTGACCTTGACATTTGCTTAAAATTTCACTTTTACTTATGCGGGAGATGTATTATACATTTGGGAGCACTTTGTGAGATAATAGTTGCAATACAAGGCTTTGGATGGAAAGTATAGCTCAAAAACCCAAATACTTAATTTTTGACACTTGACCTGATCGTGACCTGACATGTGACCTTATGTTAATAATGTCGGGCATGTGTTAGATTCTTCTCACTGAGAGCTTTCGATCGCCGCCTTGCGCGTCTCGCTGCGGTTATTGGTTCGGAAGATACGAGGGGGGGGGGGTGAAATTTACCCCCCAGCACCGCACGTTCGGATGGAGACCCCAGCGCCGCGCGGGTTAATGGCCCATTATATGAGCTCTGTGTCCTGAGCTGTAGCCTGTAATTCATCTATGCGTAAAGAAAGTGAGGCTTTGTGTCCAACTCCAGTGGGAACAAAGCCACTGTTCAATCAGCCCTAACTAGGTGAATACCTTGGAACTGGTAGGGTTAGGGGTAGGTACCTAAATACTTAGGAAAGGTATCTAACTCATACTTTGGTTCATAAACCACACAGTACACGCACACCTTTTTCACACGAAAAATTATCAAAAGGTACCCACCTTTTCCTAATTTCTAGGCTATACCATATCAAAAACTAAATCATAAACACACATTTGCATGACCTCCGCATGTCCCAAATATCACTGTCGCAAAGGCGTCGCTTTATTCCACATCATGCTTTATAAAAAACTAATGCAAAATCAAAATAAATGTTCTATTCGCTTAAAAAAAGTGAAACGTAAAGTCATTAATGCTTTTGGAACTTGGAATTTGTAATTATAATAAATATTATAAATATCATTTTTTAATCCAAATAAACAACACGCGTGTCCAATTGGCTCACATTCTCATTCACATTCGGAAATACATTCGCGGACTATTTGGATTGGCTTCAAAATTGGTACACAGATAGATCATGACCTAGTGATCATTCTGGTAAAATCTTAGAGTCTCACATTTACAATCAAAGGAGTTAGAGCAGGTCATATGTTTAAAGTCAAACAGCAGACTATTCTGATGTGCATGCAAATTGGCACACAGGTAGAGCATGACCTCCCTATCACGCTCATACAATTTTAGAGTCGCACATTCAAAATCAAAGGAGTTAGACAAAGGAGTTGACACTTCCCTTTAATGTTGAGTGATTGAATCAAGATTGAATCATTCATTATGGTAATGTTGAGTGATTGAATCATGATTGAATCATTCATTATGTTAGTGTTGAGTGATTGAATCATAATTGAATCATTCATTATGGTAATGTTGAGTGATTGAATCATGATTGAATCATTCATTATGGTCCGTGAATCACTGTGAATCGACTCATGACAAATATTAATCATTGACAAGTCTGCAGTCTGGTCATTCGAAAGCGGAAATGCCATCATAAGCATCCAGCGCAATGCTCGACAGACACAATTGGAACATATCACATTTCCTGTCATCACCCCATCGCTGAAGTCGAGCGAAAATGTTAAATTATTCTAAAAACCTCTCGAAAGAACCCAAATCACCACTAAACCTAGGAAGACAAATTGCAAAATTCAAATTTGGTTGAAACGCCATGCTTCGATCCAAAAATCCCAATCGATCCCTCTCGGTCTTCACTACAGTTTCATACGGTGTACTCATTCATCACATAACAAACAATTAATTTGCAGAAAAATGGTCACTGCTATGACAAGAAAAAATGTACGGAGTGTACCAGCGAGAAAATCAAGAAAACATTCAGCGTCAGAAAAACGAAAGACACGGGGTTGGCTGTAAGCAATAATCAGTGGCAACGATCATCATCAGACAAATGTGTGATCAAAACGAGACAAATCAGAATAAACAAAACTGCAAACCAGGAAAGCCACCAAGTCGGCCGACGTGCCATCAGCACGAGCAAAATAAAAAAAATATCAGCCAACCATCATAATATTACGGCAAAATCACCCACAGTAAAATGCGGATACAATGGAGCAATGAAAATGACAATGGAAGAGCAAGAAAAACATGCCCGAAACGGACCAGACGAAAAGCAATGCAATTTAGCCATGCTTGGAATGAAATAAACTTTAAAAGTCTCGATAAATCTCGAATGGTACCAACTCGAATGGTACTCGATAAATCTCGAATAGTCTCGAATGGAACCAGACACCAGTCCGGAAAGGCCAACAAATCCCACCGCTGTCACCAAATGTAACCCTGCTTACCAAATGCTGTCCCCAAATGTAGCTCTGCTTACCAAATGATGTCACCAAATGTAGCCCTGCTTACCAATTGCTATCATTAAATGTATCCCTGCTTACCAAATGCTGTCACCAAATGTATCCCTGCTTACCAAATGCTGTCACCAAATGTAGCCCTACTTACCAAATGCTGTCCACAAATGCATCCCTGCTTACCAAATGCTGTCAACAAATGTGGTCATGCTTAGCTTACCAAATACGGTCACCAAATGTAGTCTGTTCCCCATTACAACTCCGGGACCGACACTACATAAATAACTGAACACGGATTTATATTAGATGAGCAACAAACTGGCAAAAGAGAGCAATATCAATCAGACAACCAATGAAAACGAGCAATGGCAGAAACAAACCAGCAGAGGGAGGAACAGAATACCAAGCGCACGTCCGCCCAGCCTCGCGCACCGTCCCGGTCTGGCAAGGGCATCACAGCCAGGGCGGCGCAGCCCCGCCTCGCCTAGGCGGAAGTCACGTGACCGGCAGCGGACCGAGCGGTCGGCAGTTGTGTGCAGTGATGGGTACCAGTGAGGGTGACCTCTGACATAGCTGATGTCACCAGCCATAGCACAGGTCTCATTGTGTCTGACGGGCATCCGGTGCCAAACACATGGGCATTGTCTCTCACGGACAGCGGCCCGAGCAGTCGGCGGTTTGCGCAGTGATGGGTGTCCCAGGGTGACCCCTGACATTGCTGATGCCACCAGTCATGATACCGGTCACGGTCTGCTGGAGAGTTCATACACAGATCCAGCTATGGAGCACTGAACATATTTCCTACCAGGCTGCTGTGGAGAGAGAGAGAGCATGGTGCGTCAAAACAAGAGCTGGCAATCAGAGTATGAAACAGATTGAGCTAAAAACAATGGATTAATTTTCAAGTCCAATCTATTGGAATACGATTGGATTACATCAGAAAGTTTAACAACGAATGGATTCAGATCGAACTCGATTTGATTTTAATGTTGAATATTCAGCGACCAATCGACTAAAATGGTTCATGATAGATGCCTATCCTGGGAAGAGTATCATTTCAAACGTAATGCCTTTTTGAAACTACTTGTATTTAGATAAGCTTTTAACGAATTTCAGGACTCAGATGGGACTGGACCGAATCAGACCATTCTCGTAGAAACTGTATCGGTTTGGATTGTCGGCCTGAGGGGTCCGCGGCCGGTTCTTAGTCGTCCTGAGGGAGTCCTTAGTCGTCTTGACATGACCCTCGGTCGGCTTTAGGGGGTCCTCGGTCGGTCTGAAGGAGCCCTCAGTCGGCCTGAGGGCCGAGGGGCCCTTGGTCGGTCTGAGATGGCCCTTGGTTAATCCGAAAGGGCTTTCGTTCGGCCTGAAGGGCTCCCGGTAGGCTTGATGGGCTCTCTGTTGGTCTGAGGTGCCTGAGATTGGTCTGAGAGGCCCTCAGTTACTCTAATAAGAAGGCATTTTCCAGCCTTGAGAGGGCCCTCTGTCTGTGTGGGAGGGCCCAGGGCTGGTTTGAGAGGGCCCTCAGTTACTCAAATAAGAAGGTATTTGCAAGCCTTGAGAGGTGGCCCCTGTGTCGACCTGGGACTTTATAAGGGCCCTAATTCGGTGAGAGAAGACTCCCAGCGTCATTGAGAGAACCATCGGTCCACCTGACAGGGCCCGAGACTGGTCTGAGGGGCTAGTACCCTGCTAGGCCCTCCAAGGCCAGCATATAAACTGTTATAGGTCTGGTGTGCCCCCCTCAGACAGACAAAGGTCTCTTTTACGCTAGATAAGAACCATTTACGTTTTGTCTTAAGTTCGTCAGTCTTGCCCAATGCCCTCTCTGACTAACTGATGATATTGTCAGACCGGTGTAGGGTCCTCTCAGACCTGACATGGGCCTAAGGCCCCTCATAGACCAACGAAGAGTCTTCTTAGACCAGGCGAGGTCCCTCTATTAGAGGTCGAGGTCCCCCCTAGGACTGGGAAGGATATTCTTAGGCATGCCAGGTGCTTATCAGGCCCGGTAACATCTCTCTCCGACTGTCAAGTAGACCTTAGGGCCTTCCGGACCAACCCACGGCCCTGTCAGACCGACGTAAGATCTTCTGAGGCCTGCCACGGGTAATTTCAGGCATGACAAGGGCCCTCTCAAACCTGTCATGTGGCCTCTCAGGCCGGTTCGCCCTCAGCCCGGGGGCATTTCAGATCTGGTAAAGGTCCTCAGAGCAGCTAGGGCCCTCTCAGACTGGTTGAAGAGCCTTCAAATCAGCGGTATTTGCACTTGTTTCAATCGCCGTAAACCTATGTAACTCCTTTATACTTCAGGCAGTTAGGAAGAAGCCGTGAAGATCGCATATCCGTATTATCGCTACATGTCACAGAAAAAATCCTCCCAAACCTGGGCCCTGGAACCGCCTCTGTTCAGGTTCGGATTTTTTTTTTGTGGAATAAATATGCGGAATTCAATTCTAGGAAAAGTTCTAAAATTTCATGGATCTTCTTTTAGCCGTTCTGGAGATATTAGCGAAAAACCTGAGGGGTGGGTGGGCAGAATCTGCCCCCCCCCCCCTGCCACTAATAGGGTTAACTTACTTCGGACCCTCTCAGGCCGCCGTAGCCCGTAGGGACCCTGAGAGGGTGCTACTGGCCCTGCTATGGCCATCTTAGACCAGTATAAGACCGTCTCAGACCCGTTTTGGCTCTAACAGATTTTGCAGGTGTTTTCACACAGCTTAGTTCCGTCTAAGACCTGGAAAATACTCACTTAACCCTATTCCTTGCGGGCGGTTAGAATTACGTTAGCGTGTGGGGGGGGGGGGCAGATTCTGCTCCCTCCCCCGAGATCTCGAGAACCGCTCGGCCTATTTCGATGGGACACCACCACCTGGTACACAATGCTGGCTGAAATTCACTCTCTTTGTGAACGCTAGTTGTCAGTCCGCTGACCTGACTCTGCTCCAGTGTAGATCGGAAAGGAATTGCTGGCGCGGCACTGTATCGCCAGCAAAATAACAGATTCACCTTTACAACGACCGCCAGCGAGCATTGTGGTGCGCGTCACTGCGCAGCGCGGTCCGGTACAGTGGGGTGACGCCCCTCCCCCCCCCCCCTGATGCACCTAACGACCTGGCGGGCCGCCATTGTGCAGCTCAGTACAATGTGCTGTGGAGGTGCCCGGGTTCCAGGCGGCACACCTGTCCGACAGGAGCCGGCCGCCTCTTTCAAATGCTGTGGAGGTGCCCGGGTTCCCGGCATACCTGTCCGACAGGAGCCGGCCGCCTCTTTCAAATGCTGAGGAGGTGCCCGGGTTCCCGGCACTTGTTCAACAGGAGCCGGCCGCCTCTTTCAAATGCTGTGGAGGTGCCCGGGTTCCCGGCACACCTGTCAAACAGGAGCCGGCCGCCTCTTTCAGCTGGAGGCTGTTCAGCAGGGGTCAGCTCAGTCTCGTATGTCGCACTAATGCTAGTGTGATCCACTCATATTCACTCACTCATTTCAGAAGCATCGCATTTCATAAAATTAGCGCAACTAAGTGTAACCGCATGTAACACGGCAGTTTTTGTTGTTGTTGTGTTGGGTGTGTCGGCTCTTCCCTCCTGACTGGTAAAGACAGTTTGTTGAATGGCAGAGATGATATTGGTGGGCGACAGCAACGAGCGAGAGCACAAGTCACGTTACACGTACACACACCACCGGTTCATTTGCCAACAGAGAGTCAGCCTAGTAGCAGAGAGGCGCGATGTTAGCAGCACGAGGGTCTGTTCCGGACTGCCTTACCTCCTTACTGCCTGGCTAGAGTGACGTTATATACATCGTACAAAGGTCGCCTCCAACACCGGTATTAGCCGGTTACCACCGGTTAGGGCATTGACAACAGTCGTACTCGGCACCGCCCCTCCAGCACGGACAGCGAGAGAAGCCAACTATTGTGTGGATTATATAAGCCTGCGCAGCCGCTGCTGCAACTGTCAGCTGTGCTGCTCTTTACTGGGACCATTATTAATCTCCGACAGCAGCAAGGCGAGAGGCCGGACAGGCGCGGCGTCGTCATGCGCACTGTAGCCGAGCGCTTTTCGCGGAACTAGGCTGGTCTGCCGTCCTTAACCCGATATTGACTGGGGGGGGGGGGGAGG
Source organism: Chirona hameri (assembly GCA_036785665.1). Lineage (NCBI taxonomy): Eukaryota > Metazoa > Arthropoda > Thecostraca > Balanomorpha > Balanidae > Chirona > Chirona hameri. The sequence goes on from JAXIVJ010012429.1 coordinate 33,084, forward strand.
GGGCGTTTAACGCCACCTAATTAATTTTCGCAATAGCTGAAACACTAATAGCACTATCAACGTGAAACTTCGGATACCTTCTTATCAATAATTGTGACGTCTTTTGTGCAAACATCAAGAAATTTCATCGATTTTTTCTCTCTCTCTCTCTCTCTCGAGTTATAGCGAATTTAGTGACGTCACTACACACGAGTTTTACACCAAAATCAGCTAAAATTTGACAGGCCGTACAAATGCCACATTTGAAGCAAAATGCAATACAAAAGCAGAAAGAAAGCAAATTGCAACGGCTACCAACTGGCTATTTCGGATTTTTAAAACGTTTAGTTTTGACCAAAAAGAAAAGAAACAACAACAAATTGAGGGGGGGAATTATCACAAAAAAAAAACTGGAAGACGTGTCAGAGAACCATACCTAGGCAACTACCGTACCAAATTTCAAACTGATATCTTTATTTTTGACTGACGTATGACATCTAAAGTATGGGTAATTCATGACGTCATATTTTAAAATTGCGTTGTTTGGCTTGTATTGACTAGATACAGACAAATAAATGTCACCACTGTATGTTTTAGACAAAACTGGTCTAGCAACATGCCTTTCTGTTTATATTTATCAATTGAACATTTTGGCATTCGGTGACCTGAAGTTGACCTGAAATTGACATTTACTTCACGTAAACGAAGTCAGGTGGTAAAATTACTATCATTATCGAATTATACGTGGAAAATAACTCATAAAACATGTGTTGCATGACTTTCGTAGATATTTTGAGCATAGTGACCTTTTGTGACCTGACCTTTGCCTTGGCGAACAATCTCACTTAGCTCAAGCGGGATATGTATCACACCTTTGGCAGCACTTTGGGTGAAACTGGTCGCAATCGAAGACTTTGGATAGAAAGCATGGCCCAAAAACTCAAATACGCCGATTATGACCTTTGACCTGTCCGTAACTTGACATTTGACCTCGCTTGGACATGGTTGATCATGCTTTAGATTTATCTCATTGTTAGCTTTCGTTTGCCGCCTTACGTATCTCGCTGCGATCTTTGGTTCGGAAGATAACCAAGGGGGGTGGGGGCGTTAACCCGCGCGGCGCTGGGGTCTCCATCCGAACGTGCGATGCTGGGGGGTACATTTTACCCCCCCTCGTATCTTCCCAACCAATAACCGCAGCGAGACGCGCAAGGCGGTGATCGAAAGCACTCAGTGAGAAGAATCTAACGCATGCCCGAAATTATTAACATAAGGTCACATGTCAGGTCACGGTCAGGTCAAGTGTCAAAATTTCAGTATTTGGGTTTTTGGGCTATACTTTCCATCCAAAGCCTTGTATTGCAACAAAGTGCTCTGCAAAGTTATCTCACAAAGTGCTCCCAAATGTATAATGCATCTCCCGCATAAGTAAAAGTGCAATTTTAAGCAAATGTCAAGGTCAAGGTCAGGTCACAAAAGGTCACAGGTCTACGAAAGCCATGCGTCACATGTTGTATGGGTTATTCTACACGTATAATTCGATAGAAGCAGCATTTTCACAGCCTGACACCATATAATCGCCCTCAGGTCAAGGCCAGGTCACAAATAAGGTCAAAATTTGAAAATTATTAATCTAAATAAACATTGCATGTTTCTAGACTAGTTTTGTCTTAGAAGTACAGTGGTGGCATTTATTTGTCTGTATCTGGTCAGTGAAAGGCAAAAAAACGCAATTTAAACAAATGACGTCATGAGTTACTTATTCTTAGAGAGCCATAAGTTAGTCAAAAATAAAGAAATTGCTTTGAAATTTGGTTTGAACATCGTTCATACTCGGCTCTCTAATATATCTTCCGGTTTTTTGAAATTTTTCAAACAAAAAACTTTTGTGGAAATTCTTCCCAAAAAATCAGTTTTTTTGCCAAAAATGACATGACATGGCGTCACTAAAACGTCATTATCTCCTAAAAAAAATCCACAAATTTCAACAAAATTATAACACAAGATGTAGAATTGATGCACCATAAGGTACCGAAAGGTTCACTTCGATATCTGTCATAGTTTTCAAGTTATGGGGAAAATCCGGGAGGGGGGGGGGGGTAAAATTTACCCCCCCAGCGCCGCGCGGGTTAATCGCCATCCCCCCAGTCAATGGCGTTCTGTCGAGACCCCAGTCAATGCCGGGGTTAAAACAACACTCGTCACGCTACACGTGCGTGATGGGCGTAAGTTGAATGGCAGAGATGATATTGGTGGGCGACAGCAACGACCGAGAGCACAAGTCACGTTAACACGTACACACACCACCGGTTCATTTGCCAACAGAGAGTCAGCCTAGTAGCAGAGAGGCGCGATGTTAGCAGCACGAGGGTCTGTTCCGGATTGCCTTACCTCCTTACTGCCTGGCAAGAGTGACGTTATATACATCTTACAAAGGTCGCCTCCAACACCGGTATTAGCCGGTTACCACCGGTTAGGGCATTGACAACAGTCGTACTCGGCACCGCCCCTCCAGCACGGACAGCGAGCGAAGCCAACTATTGTGTGGATTATATCAACCTGCGCAGCCGCTGCTGCAACAGACAGCTGTGCTGCTCTTTACTGGGACCATTATTAATCTCCGACAGCAGCAAGACGAGAGGCCGGACAGGCGCGGCGTCGTCATGCGCACTGTAGCCGAGCGCTTTTCGCGGAACTAGGCTGGCCTGCCGTCCTTAACCCGTTATTGACTGGGGGGGGGGGGGGCGTTTAACACCACCTAATTAATTTTCGCAATTGCTGAAACACTAATAGCACTATCAACGTGAAACTTCGGATACCTTCATATCAATAATTGTGACGTCTTGTGTGCAAACATAAAGAAATTTCATCGATTTTTTCTCTCTCTCTCGAGTTATAGCAAATTTAGTGACGTCACTACACACAAGTTTTACACCAAAATCTGCTAAAATTTGACAGGCCGTACAAATGCCACATTTGAAGCAAAATGCAATAAAAAAGCAGAAAGATAGCAAATTGCAACGGCTACCAACTGGCTATTTCGGATTTTAAAAACGTTTAGTTTTGACCAAAAAGAAAAGAAACAACAACAAATTGAGGGGGGAATTATAAAAAAAAAACTGGAAGACGTGTCAGAGAACCATACCTAGGCAACTACCGTACCAAATTTCAAACTGATATCTTTATTTTTGACTGACGTATGACATCTAAAGTATGGGTAATTCATGACGTCATATTTTAAAATTGCGTTTTTTGGCTTGTATTGACTAGATACAGACAAATAAATGTCACCACTGTATGTTTTAGACAAAACTGGTCTAGCAACATGCCCTTCTGTTTATATTTATCAATTTAACATTTTGGCATTCGGTGACCTGAAGTTGACCTGAAATTGACATTTACTTCACGTAAATGAAGTCAGGTGGTAAAATTACTATCATTATCGAATTATACGTGGAAAATAACTCATAAAACATGTGTTGCATGACTTTCGTAGATATTTTGAGCATAGTGACCTTTTGTGACCTGACCTTGACCTTGGCGAACAATCTCACTTTAGCTCAAGCGGGATATGTATCACACCTTTGGCAGCACTTTGGGTGAAACTGGTCGCAATCGAAGACTTTGGATAGAAAGCATGGCCCATAAACTCAAATACGCCGATTATGACCTTTGACCTGTCCGTAACTTGACATTTGACCTCTCTTGGACATGGTTGATCATGCTTTAGATTCATCTCATTGTTAGCTTTCGTTTGCCGCCTTACGTATCTCGCTGCGATCATTGGTTCGGAATATAACCAGGGGGGGGGGGGGCGTTAACCCGCGCGGCGCTGGGGTCTACATTCGAACGTGCGTTGCTGGGGGTTAAATTTTACCCCCCTCGTATCTTCCCAACCAATAACCGCAGCGAGACGCGCAAGGCGGCGATCGAAAGCACTCAGTGAGAAGAATCTAACGCATGCCCGAAATTATTAACATAAGGTCACATGTCAGGTCACGGTCAGGTCAAGTGTCAAAATTTCAGTATTCGGGTTTTTGGGCTATACTTTCCATCCAAAGCCTTGTATTGCAACTATTATCTCAAAAAGTGCTCCCAAATGTATAATGCATCTCTCGCATAAGTAAAAGTGCAATTTTAAGCAAAGGTCAAGGTCAGGGTCAGGTCACAAAAGGTCACAGGTCTACGAAAGCCATGCGACACATGTTGTATGGGTTATTTTACACATATAATTCGATAGAAGCAGCATTTTCACAGCCTGACACCATATAATCGCCCTCAGGTCAAGGTCAGGTCACAAATAAGGTCAAAATTTGAAAATTATTAATCTAAATAAACATTGCATGCTTCTAGACTAGTTTTGTCTTAGAAATACAGTGGTGGCATTTATTTGTCTGTATCTGGTCAGTAAAAGCCAAAAAAACGCAATTTAAACAAATGACGTCATGAGTTACTTATTCTTAGAGAGCCCTAAGTCAGTCAAAAATAAAGAAATTGCTTTGAAATTTAGTTTGAACATCGTTCATACTTGGCTCTCTAATATATCTTCCGGTTTCTTGAAAATTTTCAAACAAAAAACTTTTGTGGAAATTCTTCCCAAAAATCTTTTTTTTTTTCATTTTTGGGAGTCAAAAACCCAAAATTTGGAATATCTCAGACAGCCATGTTAAAGACAATGTTATTTCCTTTCTTTTGAAGATTTTTATTTGCGATTTGAATCAACACGCTATTTTCTACGATTTTCAAACATTTAACGTTTTTTTACCAAAAATGACATGACATGACGTCACTAAAACGTCATTATCTCATCAAAATTTTCACGAATTTCAACAAAATTATAACACAAGATGTAGAATTGATGCACCATAAGGTACCGAAAGTTTCACTTCGATATCTGTCATAGTTTTCAAGTTATGGAGAAAATCCGGGAGGGGGGGTAAAATTTACCCCCCAGCGCCGTGCGGGTTAATCGCCATCCCCCCAGTCAATGGCGTTCTGCCGAGACCCCAGTCAATGGCGTTCTGTCGAGACCCCAGTCAATGCCGGGGGTTAAAACAACACTCGTCACGCTACACGTGCGTGATGGGCGTAACCCGGGCGGCCGAGCCGGGGAGCCGAGCCCGGCAGCAGCGTGAGTCACATTATCCCGCGAGTTACTGGGGGGAGGGGGCTATTTTTTGCCCCCCCCCCTCCCGTTATTTTGCAATAACTCCTAAACGAACACCCGTATCGTCACCAAACTTGCAGTAATTTCTTTCACATCAATTCTACACATGTGGCAAAAAACAAAAATATGAGGCTATGATAGGTCAACCGGGAATGACGTCAGAGTGACGTCATGTTCTTCGGTTTGTGTTGCAAAATAATGGTTTGAGGAAAACGCTGTCAAAGGTACGATATTTGAGATAAAACTAAATTGTATTAAATCAAATTACTGACAATAGACCGACCTATCAAACTGCGATCTCGGATTTTTGTTTTTTTTTAAATTCAAAATTTTGAGAAAACCAAAGACATTTTGTTTTGTTTTTACAAAATTTACAAGAAAAAATCAGAATTATCCAAAAACCGGAATATATGTGATCGAAACGTATGCGGTAAATATGTGTACCAAATTTAAAGTCGAAATCTTTAAAATTGACCGAGTTATGACCTTTAACCCGCGCGGCGCTGGGGGGTAAATTTTACCCCCCTCCCGGATTTTTTTCATAACTTGACAACTATGACAGATATCAAAGTAAAACTTACGGTAGCTTATGGTGCATCAATTCTACGTCTTCTGCCATTTTTTAAAATAAAATTCGTGAAAATTTGTGGCAGATAATGACGTTTTAGTGACGTCATGCCATGTCATTTTTGGTGAAAAAACGTTAAATGTTTGATTAATCGTCGAAAATAGCGTGTTACTGCAAATTGCAAATAAAAGGCGTCAAAAGAAGGGAAATAACATTGTCTTTGACATGGTTATCTCAGATTTTCACAATTTTGGGTTTTTGACCCCCAAAAATGCAAAAAACTGATTTTTGGGAAGAATTTCCACAAAAGTTTTTTGTTTGAAGATTTTCAAAAAAACGGAAGATATATTAGAGAACCAAGTATGAACGATGTTCAAACCAAATTTCAAAGCAATGTTTTTTTTAACTGACTTATGGCTCCCTAAGAACAAGTAACTCATGACGTCATTTTTTAAAATTGCGTTTTTTTGGCTTTTACTGACCAGATACAGACAAAAAAATGCCACCACTGTATTTAGAAGACAAAACTGGTCTAGAAAAATGCAATGTTTATTTAGATTAATCAATTTCAAATGTTGACCTTATTGTGACCTGACCTTGACCTGAGGACGATTATATGGTGTCAGGCTGTGCAAATGGTTGCATCTATCGAATCATACGTGTAAAATAACCCATACAACATGTGTCGCCTGGCTTTCGTAGACCTGTGACCTTGTGTGACCTGACCTTGACCTTGACCTTTGCTTACAATTTCACTTTTACTTATGCGGGAAATGCATTATACACTCTGGAGCACTTTGTGAGATAATAGTTGCAATATAAGGCTTTGGATGGAAAGTATAGCCCCAAAAACTCAAATACTTATATTTTACATTTGACCTGACCGTGACCTGACATGTGACCTTATTTTAAGAATTTCAAGTATGCATTCGATTCTTCTCGTTGAGAGCTTGCGATCGCCGCATTGCGCGTCTCGCTGAGATTATTGTTCGGAAGATACGAGGCGGGTAAATTTACCCCCCCCCAGCGCCGCGCGTTCGGCTGGAGACCCCAGCGCCGCGCGGGTTAAATGACAAATATCGACCACTTCTCACAGCCTTACTATGACAAAAAATGCATTTCCATTTTTGCTTTTTACTTATATTTATATGGAACAAACAATGTTCTAAGGTAATTTCTCGCGTACTAGACGAAAAACAAACCCATAAACATGTGTTACAACGCCTAATGACCGTAATCTGCTGTTTGACCTCGTGACCTCGGATGACCTTGACCTGACCCAAGGTCATAAACAGCTTAGAAAGGTACTTAGAAGTGTCAGACACACGAATAATACCGATTTATCAACAGCTTATGCATTTAATATCGCAATTTTGCGCGACAATTTCATCCATAGACTTTTTCACACGGTCAAACATTTTGTACTTGACCTGACCTGTGACGTCATCAGTGACCCCGAGGTCAACAATATTACGTTTCCCTCAATAAATTTTCCAGGCCTATCGAATGCCGTTTGAATTTTTACATTCGGTCCAGTAGTTCCGAAGATCAGAGG
>JAXIVJ010012430.1:0-40348 GCA_036785665.1 Chirona hameri
CTCTGTGTACTGACCTGTGAACAGAACCTCTGCAGGATGCGGTTGCGTCCCGCCAGCGGGTTGTGTCGGTGTCGGTGCCAGAAGGCGGTGAACTGCGCCAGCCGCTGTTCGGTTAGCAGCAGACTGGTGCGCTGCTCGCTGTTGGCGAACACTCGGTTGGCGTGCAGCGTGAGCTCGATGTCGGGAGGTGAGCCGCGCACCGCCGACCGCCACCGCTGCCGCACCGTACCCCTGTGTCACAAACACGGGTCACAGGTCAGTGGTCAGAGGTCAGAGGGACCGCCACCGCTGCCGCACCCGAGTGCCACAAACACGGGTCACAGGTCAGCGGTCAGTGGTTAGGTCAGAGGTCAGAGGGACCGCCACCGCTGCCGCACCCCAAACACAGGTCACAGGCCAGCGGCACCGCTGCTGCACCGTACCCCTGTGTCACAAACACGGGTCACAGGTCAGCGGTCAGTGGTTAGGTCAGAGGTCAGAGGGACCGCCATTGTTGGCAGAGGGACCCATTTTAAAATACACCATGTTTTATCTGAAAACTTTACCTGTTCGCGGGTGCCTCTAACACGTTTGTGATAGCTGAATAAACAAAATAAGAATAAACAAAATATGAATAAACAAAATATGAATAAACAAAATATGAATAAACAAAATATGAATACACAAAATATGAATACAAAAATATGAATAAACAAAATATGAATACACAAAATATGAATAAAGAAAATATGAATAAAGAAAATATGAATACACAAAATATGAATAAACAAAATATGAATAAACAAAATATGAATAAACAAAATATGAATAAACAAAATATGAATAAACAAAATATGAATAAAGAAAATATGAATAAAGAAAATATGAATAAACAAAATATGAATAAACAAAATAGGAATGCATGAATGAATGAATGAATGAATGAATGAATGAATGAATAAATGAATGAAATGAGACAATGAATGCAATGAGACAATGAATGAAAGGCGACAATTAATAAATTAATTCAAATATGCATGAATGAATGAATGAATAAATGAATTTACAAATTAATGAATGAATGAATGAATGAATGAATGAATGAATGAATGGATGAAATGAACTGAAAGGACGCTTTTGTTGTTAGCTGACATTGCAAAGTTCAAGTCAAATTTTTGCATGAAAAAAAAAAACGTGATGAAAGAGTATTTAAGGGCGTTTCGATTGCAGGGCATTTCAGGCCCAAAAGGAAATAATAAACCTGGTTAGTCTTGGCTATCATAAGAAAGTGGATTTTGCCACAGTATAGGACACATTTTTTAATGTATTTTAGATTGATCCCCGTGAAATTATCCGATATACCCAGGGTATCAGTTGACTCACGTGACAATGACGTCATCGCCTGCCTTGCACGAGTCCACCAGGTCGTCTTCCAGGACGACGCAGAGGCCGCGTGGGATCTTACCGACGTCCAGTTTCTGCACCTGCACAGGACAGAGCGGGCATGTCAGCAGCAGACACAGGACAGAGGGCGGGCATGTCAGCAGCAGACACAGGACAGAGGGCAGGCATGTCAGCAGCAGACACAGGACACAGGGCGGGCATGTCAGCAGCAGACACAGGACACAGGACAGGCATGTCAGCAGCAGACACAGGACAGAGGGCGGGCATGCCAGCAGCAGACACAGGACAGAGGGCAGACATGTCAGCAGCAGACACAGGACAGAGCGGGCATGTCAGCAGCAGACACAGGACACAGGGCGGGCATGTCAGCAGCAGACACAGGACACAGGACAGGCATGTCAGCAGCAGACACAGGACAGAGGGCGGGCATGTCAGCAGCAGACACAGGACAGAGGGCAGGCATGTCAGCAGCAGACACAGGACAGAGCGGGCATGTCAGCAGCAGACACAGGACAGAGGGCTGGCATGTTAGCAGCAGACACAGGACAGAGGGCAGGCATGTCAGCAGCAGACACAGGACAGAGGGCGGGCATGTCAGCAGCAGACACAGGACAGAGGGCAGGCATGTCAGCAGCAGACACAGGACAGAGCGGGCATGTCAGCAGCAGACACAGGACAGAGGGCTGGCATGTCAGGAGCAGACACAGGACACAGGACAGGCATGCCAGCAGCAGACAAAGGACACAGGACAGGCATGTCAGCAGCAGACACAGGACAGAGGGCAGGCGTGTCAGCAGCAGACACAGGACATAGGGCAGGCGTGTCAGCAGCAGACACAGGACAGAGGGCAGGCATGTCAGCAGCAGACACAGGACATAGGGCAGGCGTGTCAGCAGCAGACACAGGACAGAGGGCAGGCATGTCAGCAGCAGACACAGGACACAGGACAGGCATGTCAGCAGCAGACACAGGGCACAGAGCTGGCATGTCAGGAGCAGACACAGGACAGAGGGCGGGCATGTCAGCAGCAGACACAGGACAGAGGGCGGGCATGTCAGCAGCAGACACAGGACAGAGGGCGGGCATGTCAGCAGCAGACACAGGACAGAGGGCGGGCATGCCAGCAGCAGACACAGTACACAGGACAGAGCGTGCCAGCGGCAGACACAGGACAGGAAACAGGACAGCGCGACACACTGTCTGTATGTTATCAGCTGTGTTCAGCTCTCTTGATACCAGGTCATGCTACTCGGAGATAGGGCACCGTGACGTCACTGGTCAGTGACAGTCCGAGGGTATACACCAGTGATGGCGCATTGGCAGCTCTAATCGCATCATGCGACAAGACGCAGGATGAGTGCACGAGCAGTTGATGACTTGAGTGCGACCCTGCCCACCTGCTCCTGCAGTCGGAGTTCCTGGTAGTCTCTGGCTTGGTGGTCTCGCAGGCCGGCGTCCGGAGCGGCAGTGGGGCTGAAGCCAGCGCCGGCGCGGCACGGCTGCGGATTCGGACAGCGGACCGGCCGCTCCGTTTGGTAGCTCTGTTCGTACTCCGCCTGACAGACGCCGACACACACACACTCAGCTACATTTCCAGAACACGGATAAACACATCAGTCGTATTAACCCGATCACTGCAGGGGGGGGGGGGGGGTGATTTCCGCCCCCCCCCCCCCCCTCAGGTTTGTCAAAGATAGCGAAAAAACGGCGGCGTGCAGCGCCGCCGGGTTTTGGCACACCTGTTAGGACATCGATTGCGCACACCTTGAAAATAAATAACCTCGGGTCATCTCAGGTCAGGTCACCAGACCAGGTCAAGTGACCCCACCTCCAATTTTGTTTGCAGTTGTGCCAAAACCAGCCAGAGTTTTTCACCGATCAGTTTGACACTTACAGGATATCATGAGGGCATAAGTACTTACAATTCGTATATCTCGGAATTTTGATATCGGTGATTTAAGGTCAGGTCAATTTCGTAACCTCCCCATAATAACTCAATAGGGAAATATACAAATGCTTCCTATTTCAAGGATATGCATGATATTAGTTAAATTACTTCTGGATCATGTTATTATAGGATATTCTTGATGATCCAAGTGTAATTTTTGTTTAGTGAACCCTATTGGGTCATTTGAGGTCATGCGAGGTCACCATCACTTTTTTTGTCAATAACTCCCGACCTAATAAAGATAGAGAAGTAAAATCAATGTGTTATCATCAATGTGTTTGTCTCGTCGAGATACGTCTTCCCATATGCAACACGCTCTACTTGGGTCACCACTTGACCTTGACCTGAGGTCAAATTGTTAAGTTGACTTAACCAGGTCACCATGTATATCATTCGAAGCGCCTTGACAAGATAAACACAATGGCGTAACCAGTTTTTCGTTATCTTTATTAAGTAAAAAGTTAATCGCAAAAACGATTAAGCAAAAACAGATTTTTTTCCTTTTTGACCTCTGAAGCCTCAAATATTGACCTGAGATCAAATCTGAGGACACCTTAGCGATTGTAAATTTCACTGGCTGGCGTTTGCTTTTTTCCGTTTGTTTCTAACTAGCATCGTTTCTGAGATATATGGGAATTTCTGGAGCGATGTCCTAAAACGGGAAAAAAACTGGAAAATTTGACCTTTGATGACCTCTGGTGACCTCAATTTTGACCAGACCTAAAATAACACTGAAATACTTTCGATAGAACATGTACCAAGCTATCAAATACCTTTTTCCGCTTCTCGCTACGTAGCGTAGTTTTCGAGATCTCAGGGGGGGGGCGGAAATCACCCCCCCCCCCCCCCCCCTGCAGTTCGTGTTCGGCGAAAAGCCCCTGCAGTGCGCGGGTTAATCTCATCGCGCACGCCGTTGGGAGACATATTAAATATGAATCTGAGACGAAGTTGGCCGGATGATGAAGATCGTGACTACATTAAATAATGTAACATCAATGCAAATGTTCAATAGAAACAACAATTGACAAGCATTTCACGCATCTGACACTACACAGGACCCAGGAGCATCTTCACAGGAACAATTCCAAAGAACAGTTCCCCTGCTTTACACATACCTACCCAAGAGTGCAATACAACAGCGGTCTGCAGCTGTTCACTTGGTGCCAGACACATCATGTCGGCACGATACATACACATCATGTCGGTACGATACATACACATCATGTCGGCACGATACATACACATCATGTCGGCACGATACATACACATCATGTCGGCACGATAGGCTTGTGACGTGTCCGAACACGATACACACAGGCCACACGTCAGACTCTCACCCACACGAGGAACTGGTGTTTGCACTTGTTGCAGGTGTAGTGCGCGCGCGTGTCGAGCAGATGGGGCAGGCCGGCGCGCACTACGGTCCCCGAGACACAGAGCAGGCGTCCCTCGTCCTCTATCCGCGGCACGCAGCTCCGCTGCAGCTCCGCGCAGACCGGTAACTCTGCCGCACGATCAGGAGACGGTCAGGAGACGGTCAGGAGACGGTCAGGAGACGGTCAGGAGACGGTCAGGAGACGGTCAGGAGACGGTCAGGAGAAGGTCAGGAGACGGTCAGGAGACGGTCAGGAGACGGTCAGGAGACGGTCAGGAGACGGTCAGGAGACGGTCAGGAGACGGTCAGTGGAGCACGGTCAGTGGAGCACGGTCAGGAGACGGTCAGGAGACGGTCAGGAGACGGTCAGTGGAGCATGGACAGGAGACGGTCAGTGGAGCACGGACAGGAGACGGACAGGAGACGGTCAGTGGAGCACGGACAGGAGACGGTCAGTGGAGCACGGTCAGGAGAAGGTCAGTGGAGCACGGACAGGAGGTCAGGAGACGGTCAGTGGAGCACCGACAGGAGACGGTCAGGAGACGGTCAGGAGACGGTCAGGAGACGGTCAGGAGACGGTCAGGAGACGGTCAGGAGACGGTCAGGAGACGGTCAGGAGACGGTCAGGAGACGGTCAGGAGACGGTCAGGAGACGGTCAGGAGACGGTCAGTGGAGCACGGACATGAGACGGACAGGAGACGGTCAGTGGAGCACGGACAGGAGACGGTCAGCAGACGGCCAGGAGACGGTCAGTGGAGCACGGACATGAGACGGACAGGAGACGGTCAGGAGACGGTCAGGAGACGGTCAGGAGACGGTCAGTGGAGCACGGACAGGAGACTGACAGGAGACGGACAGGAGACGGTCAGGAGACGGTCAGGAGACGGTCAGGAGACGGTCAGGAGACGGTCAGGAGATGGTCAGGAGACGGTCAGGAGACGGTCAGGAGACGGTCAGGAGACGGTCAGGAGACGGTCAGGAGACGGTCAGGAGACGGTCAGGAGACGGTCAGGAGACGGTCAGTGGAGCACGGACATGAGACGGACAGGAGACGGTCAGTGGAGCACGGACAGGAGACGGACAGGAGACGGTCAGTGGAGCACGGTCAGGAGACGGCCAGGAGACGGCCAGGAGACGGTCAGTGGAGCACGGACAGGAGACGGTCAGTGGAGCACGGTCAGGAGACGGTCAGTGGAGCATGGACAGGAGACGGTCAGTGGAGCATGGACAGGAGACGGTCAGTGGAGCACGGACAGGAGACGGACAGGAGACGGTCAGTGGAGCACGGACAGGATACGGTCAGTGGAGCACGGACAGGAGACGGTCAGGAGACGGTCAGTGGAGCACCGACAGGAGACGGTCAGGAGACGGTCAGGAGACGGTCAGTGGAGCATGGACAGGAGACGGTCAGGAGACGGTCAGGAGACGGTCAGGAGACGGTCAGGAGACGGTCAGTGGAGCACGGACAGGAGACGGTCAGTGGAGCACGGACAGGAGACGGTCAGTGCAGCACGGTCAGGAGACGGTCAGTGGAGCACGGACAGGAGACGGTCAGTGGAGCACGGTCAGGAGACGTCAGTGGAGCATGGACAGGAGACGGCCAGGAGACGGTCAGGAGACGGTCAGGAGACGGTCAGGAGACGGTCAGGAGACGGTCAGGAGACGGTCAGGAGACGGTCAGGAGACGGTCAGGAGACGGTCAGGAGACGGTCAGGAGACGGTCAGGAGACGGTCAGGAGACGGTCAGGAGACGGTCAGGAGACGGTCAGGAGACGGTCAGGAGACGGTCAGGAGACGGTCAGGAGACGGTCAAGAGACGGTCAAGAGACGGTCAGGAGACGGTCAGGAGACGGTCAGGAGACGGTCAGGAGACGGTCAGGAGACGGTCAGGAGACGGTCAGGAGACGGTCAGGAGACGGTCAGGAGACGGTCAGGAGACGGTCAGGAGACGGTCAGTGGAGCACGATCAGGAGACGGTCAGTGGAGCACGATCAGGAGACGGTCAGTGGAGCACGATCAGGAGACGGTCAGTGGAGCACGGACAGGAGACGGTCAGTGCAGCACGGTCAGGAGACGGTCAGTGGAGCACGGACAGGAGACGGTCAGTGGAGCACGGTCAGGAGACGTCAGTGGCGCATGGACAGGAGACGGTCAGGAGACGGTCAGTGGAGCACGGTCAGGAGACGGACAGTGGAGCATGGACAGGAGACGGTCAGTGGAGCACGGACAGGAGACGGACAGTGGAGCACGGACAGGAGACGGTCAGTGGAGCACGGACAGGAGACGGACAGTGGAGCACGGACAGGAGACGGTCAGTGGAGCACGGACAGGAGACAGACAGTGGAGCACGGACAGGAGACGGACAGTGGAGCACGGGCAGGAGACGGTCAGTGGAGAACGGACAGGAGACGGTCAGTGGAGCACGGACAGGGGACGGACATGAGACGGACAGTGGAGCACGGACAGGAGACGGTCAGTGGAGCACGGACAGGAGACGGTCAGTGGAGCACGGACAGGAGACGGTCAGGAGACGGTCAGGAGACGGTCAGTGGAGCATGGACAGGAGACGGTCAGTGGAGCATGGACAGGAGACGGTCAGTGGAGCACGGACATGAGACGGTCAGTGGAGCACGGACAGGAGACAGACAAGAGACGGTCAGTGGAGCACGGAAATGAGACGGTCAGTGGAGCACGGACAGGAGACGGTCAGTGGAGCACGGACAGGAGACGGTCAGTAAAGCACGGACAGGAGACGGACAGGAGACGGTCAGTGGAGCACGGACAGGAGACGGACAGGAGACGGTCAGTGGAGCACGGACAGGAGACGGTCAGTGGAGCACGGACATGAGACGGTCAGTGGAGCACGGACAGGAGACGGACATGAGACGGTCAGTGGAGCACGGACAGGAGACGGTCAGTGGAGCACGGACAGGAGACGGTCAGTGGAGCACGGACATGAGACGGTCAGTGGAGCACGGACAGGAGACGGTCAGTGGAGCACGGACAGGAGACGGTCAGTCGAGCACGGACAGGAGACGGTCAGTGGAGCACGGACATGAGACGGACAGGAGACAGACAGGAGACGGTCAGTGGAGCACGGACAGGAGACGGTCAGTGGAGCACGGTCAGGAGACGGTCAGTGGAGCATGGACAGGAGACGGTCAGTGGAGCATGGACAGGAGACGGTCAGTGGAGCACGGACAGGAGACGGACAGGAGACGGACAGGAGACGGTCAGTGGAGCACGGACAGGAGACGGTCAGTGGAGCACGGACAGGAGACGGTCAGGAGACGGTCAGTGGAGCACCGACAGGAGACGGTCAGGAGACGGTCAGGAGACGGTCAGGAGACGGTCAGGAGACGGTCAGGAGACGGTCAGGAGACGGTCAGGAGATGGTCAGGAGACGGTCAGGAGACGGTCAGGAGACGGTCAGGAGACGGTCAGGAGACGGTCAGGAGACGGTCAGGAGACGGTCAGGAGACGGTCAGGAGACGGTCAGGAGACGGTCAGGAGACGGTCAGGAGACGGTCAGGAGACGGTCAGGAGACGGTCAGGAGACGGTCAGGAGACGGTCAGGAGACGGTCAGGAGACGGTCAGGAGACGGTCAGGAGACGGTCAGGAGACGGTCAGGAGACGGTCAGGAGACGGTCAGGAGACGGTCAGGAGACGGTCAGGAGACGGTCAGGAGACGGTCAGGAGACGGTCAGGAGACGGTCAGGAGACGGTCAGGAGACGGTCAGGAGACGGTCAGGAGACGGTCAGGAGACGGTCAGGAGACGGTCAGGAGACGGTCAGGAGACGGTCAGGAGACAGTCAGGAGACGGTCAGGAGACCGTCTCCGGACCGAGGAGACGGTCAGGAGACGGTCAGGAGACGGTCAGGAGACGGTCAGGAGACGGTCAGGAGACGGTCAGGAGACGGTCAGGAGACGGTCAGGAGACGGTCAGTGGAGCACGATCAGGAGACGGTCAGTGGAGCACGGACAGGAGACGGTCAGTGCAGCACGGTCAGGAGACGGTCAGTGGAGCACGGACAGGAGACGGTCAGTGGAGCACGGTCAGGAGACGTCAGTGGAGCATGGACAGGAGACGGTCAGGAGACGGTCAGTGGAGCACGGTCAGGAGACGGACAGTGGAGCATGGACAGGAGACGGTCAGTGGAGCACGGACAGGAGACGGACAGTGGAGCACGGACAGGAGATGGTCAGTGGAGCACGGACAGGAGACGGACAGTGGAGCACGGACAGGAGACGGTCAGTGGAGCACGGACAGGAGACGGACAGTGGAGCACGGACAGGAGACGGACAGTGGAGCACGGGCAGGAGACGGTCAGTGGAGAACGGACAGGAGACGGTCAGTGGAGCACGGACAGGGGATGGACATGAGACGGACAGTGGAGCACGGACAGGAGACGGTCAGTGGAGCACGGACAGGAGACGGTCAGTGGAGCACGGACAGGAGACGGTCAGTGGAGCACGGACAGGAGACGGTCAGGAGACGGTCAGGAGACGGTCAGTGGAGCATGGACAGGAGACGGTCAGTGGAGCATGGACAGGAGACGGTCAGTGGAGCACGGACATGAGACGGTCAGTGGAGCACGGACAGGAGACAGACAAGAGACGGTCAGTGGAGCACGGAAAGGAGACGGTCAGTGGAGCACGGACAGGAGACGGTCAGTGGAGCACGGACAGGAGACGGTCAGTGGAGCACGGACAGGAGACGGACAGGAGACGGTCAGTGGAGCACGGACAGGAGACGGACAGGAGACGGTCAGTGGAGCACGGACAGAAGACGGGCAGTGGAGCACGGACAGGAGACGGTCAGTGGAGCACGGACATGAGACGGTCAGTGGAGCACGGACAGGAGACGGACATGAGACGGTCAGTGGAGCACGGACAGGAGACGGTCAGTGGAGCACGGACAGGAGACGGTCAGTGGAGCACGGACATGAGACGGTCAGTGGAGCACGGACAGGAGACGGTCAGTGGAGCACGGACAGGAGGCGGTCAGTCGAGCACGGACAGGAGACGGTCAGTGGAGCACGGACATGAGACGGACAGGAGACAGACAGGAGACGGTCAGTGGAGCACGGTCAGGAGACGGTCAGTGGAGCATGGACAGGAGACGGTCAGTGGAGCATGGACAGGAGACGGTCAGTGGAGCACGGAAAGGAGACGGACAGGAGACGGTCAGTGGAGCACGGACAGGAGACGGTCAGTGGAGCACGGACAGGAGACGGTCAGGAGACGGTCAGTGGAGCACCGACAGGAGACGGTCAGGAGACGGTCAGGAGACGGTCAGGAGACGGTCAGGAGACAGTCAGGAGACGGTCAGGAGACGGTCAGGAGACGGTCAGGAGACGGTCAGGAGACGGTCAGGAGACGGTCAGGAGACGGTCAGGAGACGGTCAGGAGACGGTCAGGAGACGGTCAGGAGACGGTCAGGAGACGGTCAGGAGACGGTCAGGAGACGGTCAGGAGACGGTCAGGAGACGGTCAGGAGACGGTCAGGAGACGGTCAGGAGACGGTCAGGAGACGGTCAGGAGACGGTCAGGAGACGGTCAGGAGACGGTCAGGAGACGGTCAGGAGACGGTCAGGAGACGGTCAGGAGACGGTCAGGAGACGGTCAGGAGACGGTCAGGAGACGGTCAGGAGACGGTCAGTGGAGCACGATCAGGAGACGGTCAGTGGAGCACGGACAGGAGACGGTCAGTGCAGCACGGTCAGGAGACGGTCAGTGGAGCACGGACAGGAGACGGTCAGTGGAGCACGGTCAGGAGACGTCAGTGGAGCATGGACAGGAGACGGTCAGGAGACGGTCAGGAGACGGACAGTGGAGCACGGACAGGAGACGGACAGTGGAGCACGGGCAGGAGACGGTCAGTGGAGAACGGACAGGAGACGGTCAGTGGAGCACGGACAGGGGACGGACATGAGACGGACAGTGGAGCACGGACAGGAGACGGTCAGTGGAGCACGGGCAGGAGACGGTCAGTGGAGCACGGACAGGAGACGGTCAGGAGACGGTCAGGAGACGGTCAGTGGAGCATATACAGGAGACGGTCAGTGGAGCATGGACAGGAGACGGTCAGTTGAGCACGGACATGAGACGGTCAGTGGAGCACGGACAGGAGACGGTCAGTGGAGCACGGACAGGAGACGGACAGGAGACGGTCAGTGGAGCACGGACAGGAGACGGTCAGTGGAGCACGGACATGAGACGGTCAGTGGAGCACGGACAGGAGACGGACAGGAGACGGTCAGTGGAGCACGGACAGGAGACGGTCAGTGGAGCACGGACATAAGACGGTCAGTGGAGCACGGACAGGAGACGGTCAGTGGAGCACAGACAGGAGACGGTCAGTCGAGCACGGACAGGAGACGGTCAGTGGAGCACGGACATGAGACGGACAGGAGACGGTCAGTGGAGCACGGACATGAGACGGTCAGGAGACGGTCAGTGGAGCACGGACAGGAGACGGACAGGAGACGGTCAGTGGAGCACGGACAGGAGACGGACAGTGGAGCACGGTCAGGAGACGGTCAGTGGAGCACGGACAGGGGACGGACAGTGGAGCACGGACAGGAGACGGACAGTGGAGCACGGGCAGGAGACGGTCAGTGGAGCACGGACAGGAGACGGCCAGGAGACGGTCAGTGGAGCACGGACAGGAGACGCACAGGAGACGGTCAGTGGAGCACGGACAGGAGACGGTCAGGAGACGGTCAGTGGAGCACAGACAGGAGACGGTCAGGAGACGGTCAGTGGAGCACGGACAGAAGACGGTCAGGAGACGGTCAGTGGAGCACGGACAGGAGACGGTCAGGAGACGGTCAGTGGAGCACGGTCAGGAGACGGACAGTGGAGCACGGACAGGAGACGGCCAGTGGAGCACGGACAGGAGACGGTCAGTGGAGCACGGACAGGAGACGGTCAGTGGAGCATGGACAGGAGACGGTCAGTGGAGCACGGACAGGAGACGGTCAGTGGAGCACGGGCAGGAGACGGTCAGGAGACGGTCAGTGGAGCACGGACAGGAGACGGTCAGTGGAGCACGGACAGGAGACGGTCAGTGGAGCACGGACAGGAGACGGTCAGGAGACGGTCAGGAGACGGTCAGGAGACGGTCAGGAGACGGTCAGTAGAGTACGGACAGCAGACGGTCAGTGGAGCACGGACAGGAGACGGTCAGGAGACGGTCAGTGGAGCACAGACAGGAGACGGTCAGGAGACGGTCAGTGGAGCACGGTCAGAAGACGGACAGTGGAGCACGGACAGGAGACGGTCAGTGGAGCACGGACAGGAGACGGACAGTGGAGCACGGACAGGAGACGGTCAGTGGAGCACGGACAGGAGACGGACAGTGGATCACGGACAGGAGACGGCCAGTGTAGCACGGTCAGGAGACGGTCAGTGGAGCACGGACAGGAGACGGTCAGGAGACGGACAGTGGAGCACGGACAGGAGACGGTCAGTGGAGCACGGTCAGGAGACGGCCAGGAGACGGTCAGGAGACGGACAGTGGAGCACGGTCAGGAGACGGTCAGTGGAGCATGGACAGGAGACGGTCAGGAGACGGTCAGTGGAGCACGGACAGGAGACGGTCAGTTGAGCACGGGCAGGATACGGTCAGTGGAGCACGGACAGGAGACGGTCAGTGGAGCACGGACAGGAGACGGTCAGTGGAGCACGGACAGGAGACGGTCAGTGGAGCACGGTCAGGAGACGGTCATGAGACGGTCAGTGGAGCACGGACAGGAGACGAACATGAGACGGTCAGTGGAGCACGGACAGGAGACTGTCAGTGGAGCACGGACAGGGGACGGACAGTGGAGCACGGACAGGAGACGGACAGTGGAGCACGGGCAGGAGACGGTCAGTGGAGCACGGACAGGAGACGGTCAGGAGACAGTCAGGAGACGGTCAGGAGACGGTCAGTGGAGCACGGACAGGAGACGGACAGGAGACGGTCAGTGGAGCACGGACAGGAGACGGTCAGGAGACGGTCAGTGGAGCACGGACAGGAGACGGTCAGGAGACGGTCAGTGGAGCATGGACAGGAGACGGTCAGGAGGCGGTCAGTGGAGCACGGACAGGAGACGGTCAGGAGACGGTCAGGAGACGGTCAGGAGACGGTCAGTGGAGCATGGACAGGAGACGGTCAGGAGACGGTCAGTGGAGCACGGGCAGGAGACGGCCAGGAGACGGTCAGTGGAGCACGGACAGGAGACGGTCAGTGGAGCACGGACAGGAGACGGTCAGTGGAGCATGGACAGGATACGGTCAGTGGAGCACGGACAGGAGACGGTCAGTGGAGCACGGGCAGGAGACGGTCAGGAGACGGTCAGTGAAGCACGGACAAGAGACGGTCAGTGGAGCACGGACAGGAGACGGTCAGTGGAGCACGGACAGGAGACGGTCAGGAGACGGTCAGTGGAGCACGGTTAGGAGACGGTCAGTGTAGCACGGACAGGAGACGGTCAGGAGACGGTCAGGAGACGGTCAGTAGAGCACGGACATGAGACGGTCAGTGTAGCACGGACAGGAGACGGACAGTGGAGCACGGACAGGAGACGGTCAGTGGAGCACGGACATGAGACGGTCAGTGGAGCACGGACATGAGACGGTCAGTGGAGCACGGTCAGGAGACGGTCAGTGGAGCACGGACAGGAGACGGTCAGAGTAGCACGGTCAGGAGACGGTCAGTGGAGCACGGTCAGGAGACGGTCAGGAGACGGTCAGGAGACGGTCAGGGGACGGTCAGGAGACGGCCAGGAGACGGTCAGGAGACGGACAGTGGAGCACGGTCAGGAGACGGTCAGTGGAGCATGGACAGGAGACGGTCAGTGGAGCACGGACAGGAGACGGTCAGTGGAGCACGGACAGGAGACGGTCAGTGGAGCACGGACAGGAGACGGACATGAGACGGTCAGTGGAGCACGGACAGGAGTCGGTCAGTGGAGCACGGACAGGAGACGGTCAGTGGAGCACGGACAGGAGACGGTCAGTGGAGCACGGACAGGAGACGGTCAGTGGAGCATGGACAGGAGACGGTCAGTGGAGCACGGACAGGAGACTGTCAGGAGACGGTCAGGAGACGGTCAGTGGAGCACGGACAGGAGACGGTCAGTGGAGCACGGACAGGAGACGGTCAGTGGAGCACGGACAGGAGACGGACATGAGACGGTCAGTGGAGCACCACGGACAGGAGACGGTCAGTAGAGCACGGACAGGAGACGGTCAGTGGAGCACGGCCAGGAGACGATCAGTGGAGCACGGACAGGAGACGGACATGAGACGGACAGTGGAGCACGGACAGGAGACGGCCAGTGGAGCACGGACAGGAGACGGACAGTGGAGCACGGACAGGAGACGGTCAGGAGACGGTCAGTGGAGCACGGACATGAGACGGTCAGTGGAGCACGGACAGGAGACGGTCAGTAGAGCACGGACAGGAGACGGTCAGTGGAGCACGGTCAGGAGACGGTCAGTGGAGCACGGACAGGAGACGGTCAGGAGACGGTCAGTGCAGCACGGTCAGGAGACGGTCAGTGGAGCACGGACAGGATACGGTCAGTGGAGCACGGCCAGGAGACGGTCAGTGGAGCACGGGCAGGAGACGGTCAGTGGAGCACGGACAGGAGACGGTCAGTGGAGCACGGCCAGGAGACGGTCAGTGTAGCACGGTCAGGAGACGGTCAGTGGAGCATGGACAGGAGACGGTCAGTGGAGCACAGCCAGGAGACGGTCAGGAGACGGTCAGGAGACGGTCAGTGGAGCACGGACAGGAGACGGTCAGGAGACGGACAGTGGAGCATGGTCAGGAGACGGTCAGTGGAGCACGGACAGGAGACGGTCAGTGGAGCACGGTCAGGAGACGGTCAGTGGAGCATGGACAGGAGACGGTCAGGAGACGGACAGTGGAGCATGGTCAGGAGACGGTCAGTGGAGCACGGACAGGAGACGGTCAGTGGAGCACGGACAGGAGACGGTCAGTGGAGCACGGACAGGAGATGGTCAGTGGAGCACGGACAGGAGACGGACAGTGGAGCACGGACAGGAGACGGTCAGTGGAGCACGGACAGGAGACGGACAGGAGACGGACAGTGGAGCACGGACAGGAGACGGACAGTGGAGCACGGGCAGGAGACGGTCAGTGGAGAACGGACAGGAGACGGTCAGTGGAGCACGGACAGGGGACGGACATGAGACGGACAGTGGAGCACGGACAGGAGACGGTCAGTGGAGCACGGACAGGAGACGGTCAGTGGAGCACGGACAGGAGACGGTCAGTGGAGCACGGACAGGAGACGGTCAGGAGACGGTCAGGAGACGGTCAGTGGAGCATGGACAGGAGACGGTCAGTGGAGCATGGACAGGAGACGGTCAGTGGAGCACGGACATGAGACGGTCAGTGGAGCACGGACAGGAGACAGACAAGAGACGGTCAGTGGAGCACGGAAAGGAGACGGTCAGTGGAGCACGGACAGGAGACGGTCAGTGGAGCACGGACAGGAGACGGTCAGTGGAGCACGGACAGGAGACGGACAGGAGACGGTCAGTGGAGCACGGACAGGAGACGGACAGGAGACGGTCAGTGGACCACGGACAGAAGACGGGCAGTGGAGCACGGACAGGAGACGGTCAGTGGAGCACGGACATGAGACGGTCAGTGGAGCACGGACAGGAGACGGACATGAGACGGTCAGTGGAGCACGGACAGGAGACGGTCAGTGGAGCACGGACAGGAGACGGTCAGTGGAGCACGGGCATGAGACGGTCAGTGGAGCACGGACAGGAGACGGTCAGTGGAGCACGGACAGGAGACGGTCAGTCGAGCACGGACAGGAGACGGTCAGTGGAGCACGGACATGAGACGGACAGGAGACAGACAGGAGACGGTCAGTGGAGCACGGTCAGGAGACGGTCAGTGGAGCATGGACAGGAGACGGTCAGTGGAGCATGGACAGGAGACGGTCAGTGGAGCACGGAAAGGAGACGGACATGAGACGGACAGGAGACGGTCAGTGGAGCACGGACAGGAGACGGTCAGGAGACGGTCAGTGGAGCACCGACAGGAGACGGTCAGGAGACGGTCAGGAGACGGTCAGGAGACAGTCAGGAGACAGTCAGGAGACAGTCAGACGGTCAGGAGACGGTCAGGAGACGGTCAGGAGACGGTCAGGAGACGGTCAGGAGACGGTCAGGAGACGGTCAGGAGACGGTCAGGAGACGGTCAGGAGACGGTCAGGAGACGGTCAGGAGACGGTCAGGAGACGGTCAGGAGACGGTCAGGAGACGGTCAGGAGACGGTCAGGAGACGGTCAGGAGACGGTCAGGAGACGGTCAGGAGACGGTCAGGAGACGGTCAGGAGACGGTCAGGAGACGGTCAGGAGACGGTCAGGAGACGGTCAGGAGACGGTCAGGAGACGGTCAGGAGACGGTCAGGAGACGGTCAGGAGACGGTCAGGAGACGGTCAGGAGACGGTCAGGAGACGGTCAGGAGACGGTCAGGAGACGGTCAGGAGACGGTCAGGAGACGGTCAGGAGACGGTCAGGAGACGGTCAGGAGACGGTCAGGAGACGGTCAGGAGACGGTCAGGAGACGGTCAGGAGACGGTCAGGAGACGGTCAGGAGACGGTCAGGACACGGTCAGGAGACGGTCAGGAGACGGTCAGGAGACGGTCAGTGGAGCACGATCAGGAGACGGTCAGTGGAGCACGGACATGAGACGGTCAGTGCAGCACGGTCAGGAGACGGTCAGTGGAGCACGGACAGGAGACGGTCAGTGGAGCACGGTCAGGAGACGTCAGTGGAGCATGGACAGGAGACGGTCAGGAGACGGTCAGGAGACGGACAGTGGAGCACGGACAGGAGACGGACAGTGGAGCACGGGCAGGAGACGGTCAGTGGAGAACGGACAGGAGACGGTCAGTGGAGCACGGACAGGGGACGGACATGAGACGGACAGTGGAGCACGGACAGGAGACGGTCAGTGGAGCACGGACAGGAGACGGTCAGGAGACGGTCAGGAGACGGTCAGTGGAGCATGGACAGGAGACGGTCAGTTGAGCACGGACATGAGACGGTCAGTGGAGCACGGACAGGAGACGGTCAGTGGAGCACGGACAGGAGACGGACAGGAGACGGTCAGTGGAGCACGGACAGGAGACGGTCAGTGGAGCACGGACATGAGACGGTCAGTGGAGCACGGACAGGAGACGGACAGGAGACGGTCAGTGGAGCACGGACAGGAGACGGTCAGTGGAGCACGGACATGAGACGGTCAGTGGAGCACGGACAGGAGACGGTCAGTGGAGCACAGACAGGAGACGGTCAGTCGAGCACGGACAGGAGACGGTCAGTGGAGCACGGACATGAGACGGACATGAGACGGTCAGTGGAGCACGGACATGAGACGGTCAGGAGACGGTCAGTGGAGCACGGACAGGAGACGGACAGGAGACGGTCAGTGGAGCACGGACAGGAGACGGACAGTGGAGCACGGTCAGGAGACGGTCAGGGGACGGACAGTGGACGGACAGTGGACGGACAGTGGAGCACGGACAGGAGACGGACAGTGGAGCACGGGCAGGAGACGGTCAGTGGAGCACGGACAGGAGACGGCCAGGAGACGGTCAGTGGAGCACGGACAGGAGACGCACAGGAGACGGTCAGTGGAGCACGGACAGGAGACGGTCAGGAGACGGTCAGTGGAGCACAGACAGGAGACGGTCAGGAGACGGTCAGTGGAGCACGGACAGAAGACGGTCAGGAGACGGTCAGTGGAGCACGGACAGGAGACGGTCAGGAGACGGTCAGTGGAGCACGGACAGGAGACGGTCAGGAGACGGTCAGTGGAGCACGGTCAGGAGACGGACAGTGGAGCACGGACAGGAAACGGCCAGTGGAGCACGGACAGGAGACGGTCAGTGGAGCACGGACAGGAGACGGTCAGTGGAGCATGGACAGGAGACGGTCAGTGGAGCACGGACAGGAGACGGTCAGTGGAGCACGGGCAGGAGACGGTCAGGAGACGGTCAGTGGAGCACGGACAGGAGACGGTCAGTGGAGCACGGACAGGAGACGGTCAGTGGAGCACGGACAGGAGACGGTCAGGAGACGGTCAGGAGACGGTCAGGAGACGGTCAGTAGAGTACGGACAGCAGACGGTCAGTGGAGCACGGACAGGAGACGGTCAGGAGACGGTCAGTGGAGCACAGACAGGAGACGGTCAGGAGACGGTCAGTGGAGCACGGTCAGAAGACGGACAGTGGAGCACGGACAGGAGACGGTCAGTGGAGCACGGACAGGAGACGGACAGTGGAGCACGGACAGGAGACGGTCAGTGGAGCACGGACAGGAGACGGACAGTGGATCACGGACAGGAGACGGCCAGTGTAGCACGGTCAGGAGACGGTCAGTGGAGCACGGACAGGAGACGGTCAGGAGACGGACAGTGGAGCACGGACAGGAGACGGTCAGTGGAGCACGGTCAGGAGACGGCCAGGAGACGGTCAGGAGACGGACAGTGGAGCACGGTCAGGAGACGGTCAGTGGAGCATGGACAGGAGACGGTCAGGAGACGGTCAGTGGAGCACGGACAGGAGACGGTCAGTTGAGCACGGGCAGGATACGGTCAGTGGAGCACGGACAGGAGACTGTCAGTGGAGCACGGACAGGAGACGGTCAGTGGAGCACGGTCAGGAGACGGTCAGGAGACGGTCAGTGGAGCACGGACAGGAGACGAACATGAGACGGTCAGTGGAGCACGGACAGGAGACTGTCAGTGGAGCACGGACAGGGGACGGACAGTGGAGCACGGACAGGAGACGGACAGTGGAGCACGGGCAGGAGACGGTCAGTGGAGCACGGACAGGAGACGGTCAGGAGACGGTCAGGAGACGGCCAGTGGAGCACGGACAGGAGACGGACAGGAGACGGTCAGTGGAGCACGGACAGGAGACGGTCAGGAGACGGTCAGTGGAGCACGGACAGGAGACGGTCAGGAGACGGCCAGTGGAGCATGGACAGGAGACGGTCAGGAGGCGGTCAGTGGAGCACGGACAGGAGACGGTCAGGAGACGGTCAGGAGACGGTCAGGAGACGGTCAGGAGACGGCCAGGAGACGGTCAGGAGACGGTCAGGAGACGGTCAGTGGAGCATGGACAGGAGACGGTCAGGAGACGGTCAGTGGAGCACGGGCAGGAGACGGCCAGGAGACGGTCAGTGGAGCACGGACAGGAGACGGTCAGTGGAGCACGGACAGGAGACGGTCAGTGGAGCATGGACAGGATACGGTCAGTGGAGCACGGACAGGAGAAGGTCAGTGGAGCACGGGCAGGAGACGGTCAGGAGACGGTCAGTGAAGCACGGACAAGAGACGGTCAGTGGAGCACGGACAGGAGACGGTCAGTGGAGCACGGACAGGAGACGGTCAGGAGACGGTCAGTGGAGCACGGTTAGGAGACGGTCAGTGTAGCACGGACAGGAGACGGTCAGGAGACGGTCAGGAGACGGTCAGTGGAGCACGGACATGAGACGGTCAGTGTAGCACGGACAGGAGACGGACAGTGGAGCACGGACAGGAGACGGTCAGTGGAGCACGGACATGAGACGGTCAGTGGAGCACGGACATGAGACGGTCAGTGGAGCACGGTCAGGAGACGGTCAGTGGAGCACGGACAGGAGACGGTCAGAGTAGCACGGTCAGGAGACGGTCAGTGGAGCACGGTCAGGAGACGGTCAGGAGACGGTCAGGAGACGGTCAGGAGACGGTCAGGAGACGGTCAGGAGACGGTCAGGGGACGGTCAGGAGACGGCCAGGAGACGGTCAGGAGACGGACAGTGGAGCACGGTCAGGAGACGGTCAGTGGAGCATGGACAGGAGACGGTCAGTGGAGCACGGACAGGAGACGGTCAGTGGAGCACGGACAGGAGACGGTCAGTGGAGCACGGACAGGAGACGGACATGAGACGGTCAGTGGAGCACGGACAGGAGTCGGTCAGTGGAGCACGGACAGGAGACGGTCAGTGGAGCACGGACAGGAGACGGTCAGTGGAGCACGGACAGGAGACGGTCAGTGGAGCATGGACAGGAGACGGTCAGTGGAGCACGGACAGGAGACTGTCAGGAGACGGTCAGGAGACGGTCAGTGGAGCACGGACAGGAGACGGTCAGTGGAGCACGGACAGGAGACGGTCAGTGGAGCACGGACAGGAGACGGACATGAGACGGTCAGTGGAGCACCACGGACAGGAGACGGTCAGTAGAGCACGGAGAGGAGACGGTCAGTGGAGCACGGCCAGGAGACGATCAGTGGAGCACGGACAGGAGACGGACATGAGACGGACAGTGGAGCACGGACAGGAGACGGCCAGTGGAGCACGGACAGGAGACGGACAGTGGAGCACGGACAGGAGACGGTCAGTGGAGCACGGTCAAGAGACGGTCAGTGGAGCACGGACAGGAGACGGTCAGTGGAGCACGGACATGAGACGGTCAGTGGAGCACGGACAGGAGACGGTTAGTAGAGCACGGACAGGAGACGGTCAGTGGAGCACGGTCAGGAGACGGTCAGTGGAGCACGGACAGGAGACGGTCAGGAGACGGTCAGTGCAGCACGGTCAGGAGACGGTCAGTGGAGCACGGACAGGATACGGTCAGTGGAGCACGGCCAGGAGACGGTCAGTGGAGCACGGGCAGGAGACGGTCAGTGGAGCACGGACAGGAGACGGTCAGTGGAGCACGGCCAGGAGACGGTCAGTGTAGCACGGTCAGGAGACGGTCAGTGGAGCATGGACAGGAGACGGTCAGTGGAGCACAGCCAGGAGACGGTCAGGAGACGGTCAGGAGACGGTCAGTGGAGCACGGACAGGAGACGGTCAGGAGACGGACAGTGGAGCATGGTCAGGAGACGGTCAGTGGAGCACGGACAGGAGACGGTCAGTGGAGCACGGTCAGGAAACGGTCAGTGGAGCATGGACAGGAGACGGTCAGGAGACGGACAGTGGAGCATGGTCAGGAGACGGTCAGTGGAGCACGGACAGGAGACGGTCAGTGGAGCACGGACAGGAGACGGTCAGTGGAGCACGGACAGGAGACGGTCAGTGGAGCACGGACAGGAGACGGTCAGCGAGGAGCCTGAAACTCACAGCAGCAGGTACAGATGAATTAGAGACCTAGCTGAAATGCTGCCATTGAGATATCTGATAGATATAGATGCATAAACCGAGAACTAGCGAAGCTATCAGTCATTCCGTAAAACGGGAAGCCCGATGAAATATCTACTGGAAAGCCAGTATACCAGCTGAACAACTTGCCAGGCAGTGCTATGCAACTGAGTCACCGCTGGACCAGCTGTCGGGCCAGCTGCCGGTCCGTGCGACCCACCGATAAGCCGGGCGTGCAGCCGGGTCTTGAGCGTCAGCCCTGTGACGCCGGCGTCCGTCAGACGGCCGTACAGGTGGCGGGCGGCGCGGGTCAGGGCCAAGTCGAGCGCGGGCAGCACCTGACTGCCGCTGGTGCGCAGCAGGTCCGTCAGCACCGAGCAGCTCTCACTCAGAGTCAGGAAACTGAGGCATAGACAACACACAGCTCTCACTCAGTCAGGAAACTGAGGCACACAGACAACACACAGCTCTCACTCAGAGTCAGGAAACTGAGGCACACAAACAACACACAGACAACACGCAGACAACACACAGCTCTCACTCAGAGTCAGGAAACTGAGGCACACAGACGACACACAGACAACACACAGACAACAGACAGCTCTCACTCAGAGTCAGGAAACTGAGGCACACAGCTCTCACTCAGAGTCAGGAAACTGAGGCACACAGACAACACACAGCTCTCACTCAGAGTCAGGAAACTGAGACACACAGGCAACACACAGCTCTCACTCAGAGTCAGGAAACTGAGGCACACAGGCAACACACAGCTCTCACTCAGAGTCAGGAAACTGAGGCACACAGGCAACACACAGCTCTCACTCAGAGTCAGGAAACTGAGGAACACAGGCAACACACAGCTCTCACTCAGTCAGGAAACTGAGGAACACAGACAACACACAGCTCTCACTCAGAGTCAGGAAACTGAGGCACACAGCTCTCACTCAGAGTCAGGAAACAGCTCTCACTCAGAGTCAGGAAACTGAGGCACACAGACAACACACAGCTCTCACTCAGAGTCAGGAAACTGAGGCACACAGCTCTCACTCAGAGTCAGGAAACTGAGGCACACAGCTCTCACTCAGAGTCAGGAAACTGAGGCACAGACAAGACCAGTCAGTAACACCGAACAGTACCACACACCGCTCACTCAAGAGTTCATTAAAACATGTAGACATATAACACTAGCAGGTACTCCATATATTTCACCATTTGTTCTGCAACAATGTTTGCCTTATTTGTTTGTTAAACACAACTTCAACCTTTCATCACAGCGTAAAACTAGTGTAAAAATACAGAACTCTAGACTTTTACTAGCAGACGATCGACGACACTTACTTGACGTAGATAGGTATGTGGCGGGTCGGATCGCATCCATCTTCCAGTATTGCTCGGATATCTTCTTCATGCTCACTCAGTGCGTATTGATAGAATTGATCACGAACTTCCTTTAGATTTACTTTTCGTTCCATTTGTCATATAAATATGAATATATCTGAAATCTGTAGACATCCGTAAGACCAGTATGTACCAGAGATGATGAGCAGTCGTTTCTCGTTAAAAAAAAAACAAGCTAAGTTCATGTTTGTTTTCAACGTATCCCCAACCGACTCGGAATCACTCCAGCAAGTGCTCCGGCATCTCGCTCATTAAAGGAAATAGTTCACCTTCGGATTTTTTTTTCAGAGCACGATTTTATTATATTTTTGAATACAGTTTCTTTTTTTATTTTCAAAAATGGTCCTACATCGCGCCAATTCAGGACAGAAGGCCGTAAATCATTAATGTTATGGTGTGCGTTATTGGTCTGCGCATGCTCCATGGCAGTGCTGGCACTTTCAGACGGTACGGTATATCATATATGCGCCGAATTCCTTCGCCAAAAAGTCAAATATCTTCGGCTGGAGTCTTTTTCAGTCAAGGAAACTTGCAGATAGGGGTTTCCCAACATGGGCTACAAAACAGCTATCTCAGTTTAAAACTAATGTTGAAGGTGAACTATTTCCTTTAAAGGGACATTCCCACCTTAACATTAGTTTTGAGTTGAGATAGCCATGTTGTTGGATTTGCATTGAAATTATGTAGGGTAGCAGTTAAAACAACCAAATAGGTCTAATCAAAAATAAATTCGAGCTTGGTCTTGACAATTGTAACGAATAAACCCCACGTGTATTTGAATAGGGGTCTAAAGCCGATGACGTCACCTCTCTTTACCAAATGGTGATGATACTTGTTTTAAGGTTAGACTTGGAGATATTTGCGTGTTTCAAATGGTTTGGTAACTGGTTTGTTTTGTATTCAAAGCGCCAGAATGGTCTCGAAATAATTGTGCCATACTTTGGCAGCGTAAAGGATTTCTGTATAGCTCTCTAGAGCTCAATATGACGTTATCAACCCAAATATTAAAACTTAACTTTTTATTAAATTGAGCACTGTTTGCGAGAAACAAATGTCATAATCGTGTTCGGCAGCAATGACTTCATATTGTGCACCACAAGCGGCGTACATTTTATAACTTTTGGGAAGGTGGGAGTGTCCCTTTAAGTTGACGAGTGTGAATGCTTTGATTCGCCGCCACGCCGTTTGGACGTCCTGTACCAGGGTCTATTCTGAGGAAGCCGGCATCATCTTCATCATCCTTGACGATTGCCCACATATTTTCGATCGGTGACTGATCAGGGCTGCTGCCTGGTTGGGACAACAAAAACAACAACAACAATGGAGTGGGTGCGGCACCGGTCCTGGGTATTGATGTGATGGACTGAAGTGCCGACTTGCTGGAGAAATCGTCCCGGACATGTCCAGCAGAAGTTTTAAATCGAGTTGTGGACCAATTCCCTTCTTCGTCGCATCGCCGATGCTCGTCATTCCCAGCATTTCTTTGGCATAGTATTGGCAGTGATTATCCGAGGTGATTGTCTGCCCGCGGGGTGCGATATGCAGGTCTGTCTGTCTGTTGGCATAGTATTGGCAGTGATTGTCCGAGGTGATTGTCTGCCCGCGGGGTGCGATATGCAGGTTTGTCTGTCTGTTGGCATAGTATTGGCAGTGATTGTCAGAGGTGATTGTCTGCCCGCGGGGTGCGATATGCAGGTCTGTCTGTCTGTTGGCCTAGTATAGGCAGTGATTGTCCGAGGTGATTGTCTGCCCGCGGGGTGCGATATGCAGGTATGTTTGTCTGTTGGCACAGTATTGGCAGTGATTGTCCGAGGTGATTATCTGCCCGCGGGGTGCGATATGCAGGTCTGTCTGTTGGCACAGTATTGGCAGTGATTGTCCGAGGTGATTGTCTGCCCGCGGGGTGCGATATGCAGGTCTGTCTGTCTGTTGGCACAGTATTGGCAGTGATTGTCCGAGGTGATTGTCTGCCCGCGGGGGGCGATATGCAGGTCTGTCTGTCTGTTGGCATAGTATTGGCAGTGATTGTCCGAGGTGATTGTCTGCCCGCGGGGTGCGATATGCAGGTTTGTCTGTCTGTTGGCATAGTATTGGCAGTGATTGTCCGAGGTGATTGTCTGCCCGCGGGGTGCGATATGCAGGTCTGTCTGTCTGTTGGCATAGTATTGACAGTGATTGTCCGAGGTGATTGTCTGCCCTCGGGGTGCGATATGCAGGTATGTCTGTCTGTTGGCATAGTATTGGCAGTGATTGTCCGAGGTGATTGTCTGCCCGCGGGGTGCGATATGCAGGTCTGTCTGTCTGTTGGCATAGTATTGACAGTGATTGTCCGAGGTGATTGTCTGCCCTCGAGGTGCGATATGCAGGTCTGTCTGTCTGTTGGCATAGTATTGGCAGTGATTGTCCGAGGTGATTGTCTGCCCGCGGGGTGCGATATGCAGGTTTGTCTGTCTGTTGGCATAGTATTGGCAGTGATTGTCCGAGGTGATTGTCTGCCCGCGGGGTGCGATACGCAGGTCTGTCTGTCTGTTGGCATAGTATTGGCAGTGATTGTCCGAGGTGATTGTCTGCCCGCGGGGTGCGATATGCAGGTCTGTCTGTCTGTTGGCATAGTATTGGCAGTGATTGTCCGAGGTGATTGTCTGCCCGCGGGGTGCGATATGCAGGTTTGTCTGTCTGTTGGCATAGTATTGGCAGTGATTGTCCGAGGTGATTGTCTGCCCGCGGGGTGCGATATGCAGGTCGCAGAGGCCTTTGTGGCTCATCGTTCCCCAGACAAGGACTTTCTGAAGCTGTTTGGAGCTCTGAAGAGGAGGACCGCACTGCCCTGATAACTCTGCTCCAGATGCACGAGCGGGCCGCCCACCCAGTCCCACTGCCCAGGTGGAAAAGATCAAGCGGCCCTCCATCTCTGCTGGGGGAACGACCGAGGAGTGGTGCTACTTCAAACAACGCTGGGACATGTACAAGGCAGCCACGCATGTCACTGGAGCTGACGCAGTTTACCAACTTCTGGACTGATGTGATGAGCAGCTGCGGCGGGACCTTGTCCGCCTGTTTGGAGATCTCTCCACTGCATTTGAGGCCACTGTCCTCATTCGGATCAAAGAACTGGCTGTCCGTGCCGAAAACATACTCGTTGCGCGAGAGGAGCTGCACCACTGCAGACAGGATCGGGACGAACCAGTACGTGCCTTCTGCGCACGCTTCAAAGGCATTGCTCTCACCTGAAACTACACCACTGCATGCAGCTGCCCACAGCCTGGCCCAGTCGACTACAGCGACGAGATGATCAGGGATGCTGTCATCCGCGGTGTACGACCCCGAGATAAAGCTATCGCTTCTCTCAGAGAAAGACGGGACCACCTCGCTCGAGGACACCATCCGGTTCATTGAATCCCGGGAGGGTGGCAAACAGTCTGCTCGACGCCTAGCTACCACTCCCGAGTGCAGCTGCGCCTGCTCATGCTGGCGTCATCAGCAGCTTCCGCCGGCAGCAGCGTGACGCCCAACGGGCTCGGCAGCCCCCTGGATCCACCGGTGGCAGTGGAGCGCCAGTCTCCCCACCCTCTGGACAGAGCCAGCCGTGTTTATAAATGCAGTGCTCTGTGAATTCTGTGGCACCCGTGAACACCCTCTGGACAGAGCCAGCCGTGTTTATAAATACAGTGCTTTGTGAATTCTGTGGCACCCGTGAACACCCTCTGGACAGAGCCAGCCGTGTTTATAAATGCAGTGCTCTGTGAATTCTGTGGCACCCGTGAACACCCTCTGGACAGAGCCAGCCGTGTTTATAAATGCAGTGCTCTGTGAATTCTGTGGCACCCGTGAACACCCTCTGGACAGAGCCAGCCGTGTTTATAAATACAGTGCTCTGTGAATTCTGTGGCACCCGTGAACACCCTCTGGACAGAGCCAGCCGTGTTTCTAAGTGCAGTGCTCATGGGCACCAGTGAGGTGTGGAAAATTATATCACCTTTTTAAACTGTGTGCGGGTCGGGCCGACCACGGTGGCACGTCGCTTCTCCAGGAGTCGCCGCGACCCAGTCTCGACGCCCCACATACCAAACAGCAGGAACTGAGACGGGTGCTTCGACTGTGTTCGACACTCTGTGCAGTGTCAGTGCGCAGTCCGACGGCCCACCTCCTGCGCCTCGTGGGCAGTTGGTGATAGAGCATCACCTGCATGACTCGCTTCGTGACACCTGGGAACGCGAGCCCTCTGCGCCACAACCCACTGTCCCTGTGTTTGTTTCACATCTCCC
The DNA here is from genome assembly GCA_036785665.1 of Chirona hameri. Lineage (NCBI taxonomy): Eukaryota > Metazoa > Arthropoda > Thecostraca > Balanomorpha > Balanidae > Chirona > Chirona hameri. Next base: position 26,548 of record JAXIVJ010012430.1, read on the forward strand.
GTGTGACTCGAGGGCCCTCGGCCTCGAAACCGCCCTGCGTCGACCCACCACTTCCCCGCCGGTCTACGCCATCGCTGACACAGGCTGTCAGTCCTGTCTGGCGGGCACCCCGTTCCTACGACACCTGGGACTCAGCACACACACACCACCTCACTCCTGTACATCTACAAATGGCAGCGGTCAACAACGCCCCCATCCACATCATCGGCGATCTCCCTCTCCGTATCTCGGACACTCGGGGGCCTGGAGACGAGGCAAGTGGTATATTTCACTGACGCCACCGACAAGTTCTTCCTCTCTCGTAGAGTCTGCGAAGATTTCGGCATCATCCAGCCCGACTTCCCGAAGGTCGGCGCGCACTCACCGCCCGATGCTACATCCGTCGTTGCATCTACCAGCGCACCAAGTGACGCCGCCCCGCCCGTGTCCTGCATGACAGCAGCCTGCGACTGCCCTCTGTGTCGGCTGCCTCCACCGCGCCACCATACCATCCTACCGAGGAACACCGGGCCAAAATTGAGGACTGGGCACTGGCTCCTCAAGTACTACGCGTCCAGCACGTTCAATGTGTGCACACATCAGACCCTGCCCGCCATTGAAGGTCCACCCCCTCCGCATGATGGTGGATCCCCAAGCCACGCCGGTAGCCTATCACTCACCCATCCCTTCCCAATTCACTGGCAGGCCGATGTCAAGGCCGGCTTGGATCAGGACTGTCGCTTAGGCGTCATCGAGGAGGTCCAACATCGGCACCCCAGTGACATGGTGTCACCGGATGGTGATCAACCCCAAGAAGAACGGTAAGCCCCGACGCACAGTCGACCTTCAGGATCTGAACCTGCACGCTAGTCGGGAAACCCACCACACTCAGTCACCGTTCCACCAACTCCGCGCAGTCCCTCGTGAGACCAATAAAATCGTCTTTGACACCTGGAACGGTTACCATGCTGTACCTCTCCACCCTGATGACCGACACCTTACGACGTTTATAACCCCCTGGGGTCGCTACCGATACCCCCCCCCCCCCCCCCCCCAGGGCTACACAGCTTCAGGCGACGGATACAGCCGACGGTTCGACGCCCTTGTTGCCGACATCCCGCGCAAAACTAAGTGCGTCGATGACACGACGCACGCGCACAGCATCGAGGAATCGTTCCACCAAACCGTCGAATAGCTCGACCGCTGTGGCCGACACAGCATCACACAGAACCCGTCCAAATTCTGCTTCGCGAAAGATGTAGTGGAGTTCGCCGGGTTCGAAATCACGCCATCGACTGTGCGACCGTGTCCGCGGATGCTGCAGGCGATCGAGGGTTTCCCCACACCCCGCAACCTGACTGACGTCAGCAGCTGGCTGGGCCTGCTCAATCAGGTCGCATACGCGTTCGCCTCAGCCGATCAGATGCGTCCGTACCGCGACCTGCTCAAACCAGGTCAGCCCTTCGTGTGGACAGACCAGCTGGACCTCCTCTTCCGGCAGTCGAATAACGCCCATGGCTGCTCCAACCTGCTCGTGGAGGTGGACCATCGACCTCTGGTTAAGGTTCTTGATGACCGCCCACTGGAAGAGATCCCGAACCTGCGGCTTCGGAACCTGAAGGAGAAAAGCCTTCGTTTCTGGTTCCGCGTCATTCATGTTCCCAGCATCCGTAACCGTCTCTCGTCACCCGGTCAGTGCGCCCGAGGCTCCCGACCTTCCCGACGATGCCGCGTCCGCCAGCACCACGTCAGGCCCTCCGAGCCTGCAGAACACATCTCTGGCCTGACCAATTATCGACATTCTCGCCAACGTCCGGACGCACGAGACCGTCGAAGCTCCTTCCTGCATCCCAATGAGCGCCTTAGCCACCACCGATCTCATCAGGTCCATCACTTGGGATGACGTACACACGGCAACCACCAGCGACCCTGGGATGCTCTAGCTCACCGACCTTGTTAACAACGGCTTCCCGGACGCGCTGACTGACATGCCCGTTTCGATCCGACCGTATCACATATTCCGTGACGACCTTAGTGAGTACGATGGCGTTGTTCTGTACAAGGACAGGTTAGTGATCCCTCCCGCCCTTCGTGATCGGGTTTTACAGGCACTTCATGCAGACCACTAAGGCGTGTCAATGATGGACTCCAGAGCCGCGAGCTCCTTCTTCTGGCCCGGTATGTCGCAAGCCATATCCGACGTCCGATCCCGATGTGACACATGCAACCGCAACGCCCCTTCCCAGCCGAGCGCCCCTCCTACCCCGCCCATCCTGCCGGCATATCCCTTCCAGAGCATCTTCCCATTAGGCTTATCACACGGCGGACGTCACTACCTGGTCATCGTCGACAGTTACAGCAACTGGCCCATCGTGGAAGAGTCTTCAGACGGATCAAGTGGACTGACCTCCGCCTTGCGCCGGACCTTCGTTACCTACGGGATCAGCGAAGAACTCACTTCCGACGGTGGACCGGAATTTACTGCCACCGCGACCGAGACGTTCCTACGCAATTGGGGTGTTCGACACCACGTATCATCTGTCGCATTCCCACACACCAACTGTCGAGCAGAAGTCGCCGTTAAGACCGTCAAGCGCCTGCTCTGCGACAACACACTCGCCACTGGAGGATTGAATAACGACCGTTTTCAGCGTGCCATGCTACAGTATCGGACCACTCAGGATCGCGACACCCGTCTCTCCCCGGCCCAAGTGCTCTTCGGTCGCCCGATCCGCGACTTCATACACGTCCACCCTGGGAAGTATCGGACCCCACATCACGTGGCGGGAGACACTAGCCAACCGCGAGTAGGCCCTACGGAACCGGCACATGCGTACGCATGAGCGCCTCTCCGATCGTGCCGCCTCTCGCGGTGGGCGACTGCGTCCGCCTCCAAAATCTGGTAGGGCCGCACCCAGTGTTGGATTTTTCGTTTCATGGCCTGGTCCCGGAGAGTAAAAATGCATAGGTGGAGAGTAAAGTTTTCGCGTTAGGAAAATTAATATTTGCATTTTTGAAAATTATTTTACTTGGAAAGTAAAAATTCCTGATTTGTAATACATTTACATCCTTGTGAGGAAAATTGAACTGCATTTTAACTAAAATGTCATGAGGTGAAAAGAGGGCAAATTTCCAGAAAACAATGAGAGCAAAATTCTTTGGACCCAAAAAGTCCAGAAAATGACCACAATTTCAAGGCTGGCCGCACCCGACCAAGTGGGACAAGACCGGCATCGTGATCGAAGTGCGGCAGTTTTACCAATATGTCATCCGTGCCGACGGATCGGGACGCGTGATACTCCGCAACCGGCGCTATCTGCGAAAATTCGTACCGTTCATGCCTCGTCCCCCGATCCCTGCTTTGCCTGGTCCCTCACGGTGGCCAACAGTTTCTGATGACTGCAATGGTCATCACTCTGCCACTCGACCACCTGTCACCGCCTCACGGCTCACACCCGCCCCCCCCCGTCAGCCGCCCACCTGGCAGCCCAAGTTCCAGCTCACATGATCCTCGACCACATACACTAACCCCACCAATTACGACCGACACACAGGCATCCGAGGTACCCTGCACACCGCGTGTCGCTCCCCATAGTCCACAACCCGATACGCGCTGTGCTAAGAACGCCTCGCCTGCCGTAGCCCCTCCCACACACGACAAGAGTTCAGTGCGCCCTTACACCCGGTCAGAGCATGAACTCCCTACTCCCCGCCGCCCTTCGCGGCAAACTCGCCTACCGCCTTTCCTTCAGAAGAACTACGAGCTCAATTGACATCGTATTGGTCTTGCTGCGGTGTTTGATCCCGATTAACGTTACGTGCCTTGCATCTGTTACATGATTGCCACTCATCGCCAGGCAGTATGGGCCGGTGCACGTGCAGTTATGCGTTCCTTGGGTTTGCTGTTTGTGTCTGTAATTCGTCACTTGTGCCTATTCCTCCTGTACATATAATTATCGGAAGTCATTCGCTTAATTTCGGATTGCAGTCGCCCTGTTCTGTATGTTTTGTTGCTATCTTTCGAGATACTCCTCGCACCCGCGTGTTTGATCAACGGTATGTGCTCATACCACGCTTCGATTTGTATCTTGGGTTGTTCATGCATGATTAGTCCGGCATTGACTGGGGTCTCAGCAGAACACCATTGACTGGTGGGGTGGGGTGGGGGGGTAAACACCCCCCCCCCCCCGGCTATCTTCTGAACCAATGATCGCAGCGAGACGCGCAAGGCGGCATTCGAAATCTCTCAATGAGACGAATCAAAAACATACTAAAAATGTCAAAGTGAGGTCAAATGTCAGGTCACGGTCAGGTCAAAGGTCAAAATCAACGTATTTGAGTTAATGGGCCATACTTTCCATCCAAAGCCTTCGATTACGACCATGATCACCCAAAGTGATGCCAAAGGTATGGTAAACATCCTGCATGAGCTAAAGTGAGATTGTTGGCAAAGGTCAAGGTCAAGGTCAGGTCACAAAAGGTCACTATGTGCAAAATATCCACGAAAATCATGCAACACATGTTTTATGGGTTATTTTCCATGTAAAATTCGATTGTGATAGTCATTTAACCACCTGACTTAATTTATGAAGTTAGTGTCAAGTTCAGGTCAAGTTCAGTCAGGTCACTGAAGGTCAAAATTTGAAATGGATGAAAAATTAAAAAGGCATGTTTCTAGATCAGTTTTGTCTAAAAAAAAAATACAGTGCTGGCATTTATTTGTGTGTATCTGGTCAATAAAAGCAATTAAACACAATTTCAAAATATGACATCATGAGTTAGTTATGTTAGTAGCTACCAATACTTTATATGCCATAAGTCAGTCAAAAATGATGATATAATTTTACAATTTGGTATGATAGTTGCCCATATGTGGTTCTCTGACATATATTCAGTTTTTAATAATATCTTAGACAAATTTGATTTTGAGGTTATCTTTCCCCAAAATCACTTTATATTTTATTTGGGGGGGGGGGGGGGCAAAAACAAAATTTCAAAAATCCGAGATAGCCATGTTGTAGCCCTTGCCATTTGCTACCTTTTGACGTTTTTGGATTGCATTTTGCTCAAAATACAGCATTAGTACAGTCTGTTAAAGTTTAGTTGATTTTTGTATCAAACTTGTGTGCCAGTATTTGTATTTGACGTTGGACCCCATCCACGCCGAAGCGGGCTATTCCAGAGCCACATACAAGCATGGACAACACGAATGATACACTCATCCTAATATAAAATGAAGACAGTTTCACTACAGCACATACTCCCATACAGCACATACTTCAATACTCTCACATACACATTACATCACATACACTGCAATGCTCTCACACGCACATTACGTTATATACATCAGGCTACTCTGGTTGAGGCATGTTCTGTATCGCTCTTTTGAGTGCGGGCATGGCTGAGTGACGTGTCGCTAAAGGCAGCTCATTGTAATTTTGCACAACATGATATAGAAATCGGCGCTTGCCAGCCTCTGTCCTCACGCGTGGAAGGGCCAGGTCAGAGTTCTGTCGCGTAGAGCGGGAGCGGAGATCAGAATTGACATGAAGCTGGGAAGCAAGAGCCTGTGGTTCCCCGGTGTTTCGATTTTTGTGTAGTAGATTTAGGGAGTGCTGTCTGTATAGCTGCTGGGCAGTGGGCCAGCCAAGCTCAGCTCGCACGTCAGAGATGTGATCAAATTTACGTTTGCCAGATATGACACGAAGGGCAAAATTTAGAATTTTGTCAAGGCGTTGTATGTTCCTCTGCGAGCCATTGCCAAATACTGCTAAACAGTACCGAACGTGTGAAACGACCAAGGCATTTACAAGAAGTGGCAACAGCTCGCGGGGGATGCTGTGCCGCACGTGCGATAGCCCAATGAGGATACCACTACATTTTTTTACCAGGGAAGACACGTGTGAGTCCCATGTGAAGTGCTTATCAAACAGAACACCTAAATTTTTGACGTATGGGCTCTCTTGTACTGTCTTCGCGGAACTGAACAGCAACAGGGTAAAGGTCGCAACAATTTTGGCGGGATCCGAACGCTATTAATTCGGTCTTGCTTGTATTTACTTTGAGACCATGAGAGTGAAACCAGGTATCAAGTGCACTCAGGGTGTCCTCCAATTTACTGACCAGATCATTGAGTTGGTGTTTTTTTTTGCCGGATAACAAAATTTGAGTGTCATCAGCGTACTGGACCACATGAGCATCCCCCGCGAACAGGCACATATCGTTAGCGAATATTTGAAAAAGTAAAGGCCCAAGAGACGAGCCTTGAAAAACTCCGATAGAGTTGGGGAGAGGCCTGGAGAAATGAAGGTTCCCACTCCCATCAGCCGTACAGACAGACTGAGTGTGACCGCAGAGGTATGATGTAAACCAGGTGGGATCGATGTTATATGTACGTAGTTTAGAGAGGAGCATAGAATGGTCGATGACATCGAAGCACTTGGATAAATCGAGGAGACAGAGAAGGGTGAGTTCCTGGTGGTCAATAGCCGAGAGGATGTGATCAGAAACAGTCAGAAGGGCGGTCTCAGTAGAGAGCAGGGAGCGGAACCCGTGCTGGGATGAGGAGAACAGGTGGTTATCCGACATGTATGAGTAAAGCTGACGTTGCACAATACGCTCAATGAGCTTTGGGAAGGCAGATACAATGGAGATAGGGCGAAAATTGGAAGCTTCGGACTGGCTGCCGGCTTTGTGTATTGGATGAATAATGGAATGTTTCCAGGGCGCTGGGTATTCGCCGGAAGATAGGCTAGTATTGATGATATGGAGTAAAACGGAGCCGATAGCAAAGCAAAGCTTTATTACCTGAATAGAGATGCCGTCAGCACCACAGGCCCCTGAATTTTTCATTGAGTTGAGGAAGGACCGGAGAGCGGACAGAGAGATAGGCTGTAGTTTGAAGGCACATGTGCCGACACGAGGTAGACGGACAGGGAGAGAGGGGGGCTCACCCCTGGCCCGGACCTCACTCGCAACCCGGGGACCAACGCCCACAAAGTACTGGTTTAGCTCGTCAGGGGTGGCCTCTGGCACGATGCGGTCGGCAGACTTCTTGCCCGCTATGATTTGACGTACATTCCGAAATATGGTGGTAGGACCCAGCTCACGCACTCTCCTGGCGATGTCCTGCCTTGTGTCGTGACGAATGGCAGAACGGACCTGTTTGTTAAGCGCAATGAACTCAGGGGTCCTACCACTATGGACAAGAAGTCTGCGACGCTGTGCCATCAGGTTGCGAGTGGTGTCAGATACAGGGTGAGGGGAGCATACAGTATGCATAACATGACAGGTTTCGACGAGATCTCGTCGGGGCAAGGTTGGCACCAACACATACAAATTGGGGCAGGTTTTGGAAATTTTGGGGCAGCTTTGGAAATTTCAGGTTTTATTTGAGGCAACTCACACAAGTTGGGGCAGGTCACACGTTGGGTATACACAGCGTTAGTGCTCAGGAACAACAAAGCATTGAATAGTTGAAGCCCCACCAAACTAACAAAATACACCACTTTTGTAGCAAATGCGGCATAGCTGTATTTTTCTTTGCTGCCATATTTCCCCACCCATCAAGTATTTTTTTGTGCAGTGCAAGACAATTTTTAATATCCTATGTTTTTCAAATATTGTGAATTGCTGACAAAGAATACTGATTATTTATTTTATAACATATATTGATCGTAGAGTAAGAATTGTCACTCATTGTATCTAATAAGATATCAAAACTTTTTGCAGTTGATAGTAAAAAAAACGGTAACGGAAAATGGTGCAAATAACTTTTTGTGTGGCGGACGGTACCAGCCAAGGCCATTGCTGTATGTTGTGGTTAAAGATATACAAGAAAAGTGAGTGCAACAAAGAGCCCATAGGCGTAGGAGCCGGGGGGACAGGGGGGGGGGCAGCCGCCCCCCAACATTTTGGATTTTAACATTACGCCTATGGGCGTTGCATGGAAAGAATCGACTTCAGAATGCCTCCTGCCCCCCAACTTGAACATAGTTCCTACGCTCCTGAAAGAGCCTCTTGGGCCCATCCGAGGTTGCACCCCCGCCCTCCCCCCCCTCCACCAGTCTCACCCCTTCAAATCACCTTACTCTACCTGCATAAAAGAAGGCTAAACCCACAAGTATTTATGAACTAATCCCTTCTCTGTTAAGTATTTATCTAATCTAATTTTGAAGGAAACAAGTGTTACTGCATCAGCAACATCCCCTGGTAACATATTCCAATGTCCTACAACCCTTCTACTGAAAAGTGACTGTCATAGCCTAGTCCTACTTTGTTTCATAATTCATAATGAGTTTATGCTGATGACCTCTAGCTCGATTGCCCCTATTGAACTCAAACATTCCCTTTAAATATCCAGAATGCTGGCCATTTACAAATTTTAAGACTTCAATTAGATCTCCTCTTAGCCTTCTATATCTAAGTGAAAACATACACAATTTCTTTAATCTATCTTCATAAGGTAAACTACCAAGACAATTAACCATTTTTGTTGCCCTTTTTAACTCTTTCCAACAACCATGTTGTTGGATGTGTTGTGGTGTATTTGCTGGGACTTATTTATATTATAGGTAAGTTATCATGGGCTAGGGACAAAGCAAATTTACACTAGATAAAACATGATTCTGCTGATGACTGACCCCCACCCACCCCCCCCCCCCAAATAACATTTAGCTGAGGAGCAAAATTTGATCCAGCAAATTCTGCCCCATTTGGGGTTGGATTTGGGCTGCCCCAAATATCTTGTTGACGTTCCTGCCACGTTTTGCATACTGGCTTGTGTGTAGTGACGTCAATACATTTGCTATAACTCTACATTTTTTTGACGACATTGCTATATTTTTGCACAGGACAGATGACGTAAAATTGATGTAGTATGTAGAAGAAGGTACCTGAAGTTTCACGTTTATAGCGCTATTGGTTTTTGAGCTATTATGCAAATTCATCAGGGGACGTTATACACCCCCGTCAATAGCGGGTTAGGATGATTTAAACAGACTTTGAGACTTCAAAGTCTCTGGAGGGGATAGAGAAATCCAGACTTGCCAGTATGCAAAACATGGCAGTATCATCAACAAGATATTTGGGGCAGCCCAAATCCTGCCCCAAATGGGGCAGCAAGCTAACCCATTTGGGGCAGAATTTGCCAGATCAAATGTCGCTCCTCAGCCTAACGCTATTGACCAGGGCACTATACACTATTGACCTATGCTATATATAGATGCTATTGACCAGGGGGGGGTCGGTCATCGGCGAAATCACGTTTTATCTAGTGTGAATTTGATCCGTCCCTGGCCCATGATAACTTACCTATGAAATTAATAAATACCAGCAAATACACCACAACACATACGACGGCCTTGCGTACGACTGTTTACACAGGGGGGTCCGCTCCGCCTATTTAACATGGGGAAAAAGGGCGACAAATATTAGCAACGTCCGCAGCTTGGTCTTGTTCACGCATCTGCTCATGAGCCAGGTTTTGCTGCCAACAGCTTTTTGGCCAATCAGCGTCTGACACTCTCCACGCTCATTGGTCGACGGCTGATGACGAGGATGAGGGTCAGAATAGCCGAACATCATTTGCTTACGTAACGTTAATTGCATGGCGCAGTGCGGGGGGCATGGGTGTCTAGGAGCTTTTCGAGGATTTTTCCTAGTTTGAGAAAACGTTGAGTTATACAAATGTATATGTGAAAGGTCAATTATTTCTGATGCGATGTAACGCGACGTATTTACTATTTAGAGACCGCACGGTTTACATAGCCTTGCGTACGACGACCACAACACACAAGGCCATAGAGACTCACAACTCACAACACACGCACGCGGCAAAATGGCCTTGGCCAGGGGGTGTCATCCCTATCAAGGTCTGTATAGATCAGGGCACTGGGTACTCCAAAGTTTTTTTTATAGTATATACTATAAATATACTATAAAGACACAAAATATACCAAAAAATGAAGGTCAAATGAAGGCCCGCGGTGGGGCCCCTGTCCGGCTGTAGTTTTGTTTTATAAAAAAAAAATCCGGATGTATGGCCACACATGACAAATTAAATGGCCATGGAGACATGAAAAGTGAAAGTCTTCATTTTTGTATTTTCCTGCGAAGGGGCCCACCGCAAAAATATAGAAAGCGACGTTATCGCGAAAATGTGTAACGGGTCGAAGCTCTAAGGAGAACAAATATCAATATATACAATAAGATACGAAGTGTGCCTTATACCAGACGCGCACACAAGGGGGACACACTGGCCCACGTGCCTCCCCCTTATGAAATGCGGGGCCCCTCTAATGGTGGGGTCCCTGTCCGGTTGTATTTTTATAAGAAGAAAATTCGAATGTATTTTTTCCACAAATGAAGTGAGTTTTTATTTTCTATTTTCATCTTAGCACATTACGACTGTCCGCGGCCCGTGACGTAATGCGCCAATGTGCATCCGTGATTTCATTCAAGCGTGCGTTCGGTATCTGGAAATTGTTTTCCTTTGGATATTCTCCACTGGATAATTATCGCCGATAATTTCCCCTTCGCGCGTTCGGCATCTACTCTGTCGGGGATAATTTTTAGTTGGAAAATTATCGCTCCGCAGATTGTTCGGTATCTGCGAGCAGAGGCGCACACAAGGGGGGGGGGAGCACACGGTCCCGTGTCCCCCTCCTTACGAAATGCGGGGCCCCTCGAGGCAGCCCGCGGGGCTGAATTTGGTTGTATTTTTTTATTTAATAAAAATCCGCATTTATTTGGCAAATTAAAGTAAAAGTTTTACCTTTTATAATTGCATACGAATGGCCCAGAGGCGCACACAAGGGGCACACGAGCTCGTGCCCCCTTACGAAATGCGGGCCCCTATGAGGTGGGCCCCTGTCCAGTTGTATTTTTTTAATTTAAAAAAAAAATCCAGATGTATATCTTACAAATGAAAAGTGAAAGTTTGCATTTGTTATTTTCATCCGAAGGGCCCCACCGCGAAAATATAGAAAGCGAAGTTATCGCGAAAATGTGTAACGGGTCGAAGCTCTAAGGAGACAAAATATCAATATATAAAATATGACACGAAGTGTGCCTCACACCAGAGGCGCACACACAGGGGGCACACTGGCCCACGTGCCCCTCCCCTTACGAAATGCGGGGCCCCTCTGAGGTGGCCCCGCGGGGGCTGGGGCCCGTTTGGATGCATTTAAAAAATACAAAACCGGATTCATTTTTCACAAATGAAAGTCAACATGTTACATTTGATTTTTTTCATCCGAAGGGCCCAGATGCGCACGCAAGGGGGAGGGACACGGGATTGTGCCTCCTTCCTTTCGAAATTCGGGACCCCTATGTGGCCCCTGTCCGGTTGTATATTGTCTGATAGGGCCCTGTCCGTTGTATTTTTTGTTATACAAAATATCAAAATTCCGGATGTATTTTTTACGAATGAAAAGCGAAAGTTTGCATTTGTTATTTTCATCCGTAGGGGCCCACCGCGCAAATATGGAAAGCAAAAGTTATCGAGAAAATGTGTAAGGTTGGTCGAAGTTCTAAGGATACCAAAATATATAAAATAAGACGCGAAGTGTTCCTCATACCAGAGGCACACACAAGGGGGACACACTGGCCCACGTGCCCCCTCCCCCTTATGCAATGCGGGGCCCCCTCTAAGGCGGCTCGGTGGGCCCCTGTCCGGTTGTATTTTTTATCAGAAGAAAATTCGGATGTATTTTTCACAAATGCAAAGTGAGTTTGTATTTTCTATTGTCATCTTGCACACCACGACTGTCCGCGGCCCGTGACGTAATGCACCAATGTGCATCCGTGCATCCATTCAAGCGTGCGTTCGGTATCTGGAAAATGTTTTAATTTTGATATTTTCCGCTGGAAAATTATCGACGATAATCTTCCCTTCGCGCGTTCGGCATCTACTCTGTCGGGGATAATGTTCCATTATCGCTCTGCAGACCGTTCGGTATATGGAAGGATATCGGCTTTCGGCTTTCCATCGGCTTTTTGCGTGCGCTGTAGAACACGTATTTAAAGGGATTATACGGGTTTCCGTCCTGAAAGTAAATGCACTCTTTTGCAGTTGTATGAGCTTTAAACACGTTTAAGACATATAACAGGGACTTCAATGCTCATTTAGTCCATTATTTTAGAAATTATCAGCGTTAAAACTTGGGCGTTTTTCGAGACTAGTATCAGATAACGAGTACTTGATCGGCAATACTGTCCACCACTTTTATCTTAAGATCAATTTTAGAGTTTTTAATTACCTGCAAGTCCTACACTGGATCACAAAATTAGTATGCAATTCAAAACTGACGGGACTTTGTATTACTACACACTGTTCGTTGAGGTTTTGTGTTTTTGTGGTTTTCTTTTCTCTGGCCTTTAGCGTTGAGAATTTGGTGGTGGCGTATTAATTTTTTGGCATGAAAATTCACGAAAAATATATAATTTTATGGGGAAAACTAGGTAACTGCTGCTGTCGTTGAACAAAAGAAGTTTATTTTCTTTCAAATATTGCTTATTTTACGGACATATGCCATACGTGAGGTGTTTTTATTAGCATAAAAGAGATGACTGGCTCTGCCTCAGCCGGTCCTGCAGAAAATACGCGGTGGCATCACCGCGCACTTTGGAATGTCCTTCGTGCAGAAGAAGTCATTTCCAGAAAAATGTGGCTACCGTGGGACTTCTACCACCATTATAAGTGTATTTTTACTATGTAACTCAATTATTCTGGGAAAAATCCGTATAATCCCTTTAATTCAACTCAGGCGTGAAATTGGTATTAGCCGACCTTAAAAGAAACAGGAATTACTTTGAGAACACAACATGTGCAAAAACTCAAGTTAAAAAACAGCAAATGGCCCCCGGTGAACCCAGCGGCAGTCGTCAGCTGCTACGACGAAGGGATAATATCTAAGCGACTCTGCTCCGAACATTTTCCACGATTCTCGCCCGCGACGGAAAATTATCGGGGATGATTTTCTATTTTCCACATACGAACGTGATCCTTGTCAGGTCAATATTGATGTCACCAATGTCACCAAATGTCAGTTGGTCATATATCGGTGTCCTTAAAAAACTTTTTGCCTCGAGAACTAAGAGCGCCGAAAAAGCGCAGAAAAATCATTCAGAAAAAATACATTCGAAAGATATTTAACCCGCGCCGTGCCGGGGGGCGGGCGTTTAGACACCCTAAGGTTTTTCGGGATTAACAGAAACACTGCGTTCTTTGTACAGCTGTTCGGGCATCAATTACCCACATTATGTGCAATTATTGACCTCGGGTCACCTCAGGTCAGGTCACCAGGTCTAGGTCACGTGACCCATCTCAAAAAAAGTTTGCGGTCGTACCACAGCCAGTTTTCGGCCGATCGGTTTCAAACTTACAGGATTTCATAAGGTCATAGGTACCTACAATTCAGATATATAATAGTTTGTAGGTATATCGGTGACCTAAGGTCGGCTCAATTTTGTGACCTCCCCATTATAAGTCAATGGGAAAATATTCAAACACTTCCTATTCCGAGGATACGCATGGTATTAGTCCAATTCCTTCTGGGTCATGTTATCATAAGCCATTATTGATGATGCAGGTTAATTTTTTGTTCAGTGACCCCTACAGGGTCAGTCGAGGTCATCTGAGGTCACACACACTTTGTCAATAAACTTTCGAAAGAATGCAGATAAATAAGTGTCACCGGCACCAATGTGTTCGTCTCGTCGAGACACGTCTCCCAATATGCAACATGATCTACTTGGGTCACCACTTGACCTTGACCTGAGGTCAAATTTTTAGGTTGGTCTAAACTGGTCAACATGA
>JAXIVJ010012431.1:0-40348 GCA_036785665.1 Chirona hameri
CAGGACTGTGGGCAGTGTGACACTGGACTGTGGTGAATGTATCACTGAACTGTGGTGAGTGTGTCACTTAACTGTGACGAGTGTGTCACTGGACTGCGGTGAGTGTTTTACTGGGACTGTGGTGAGTGTGTCACTGGACTGTAGTGAGTGTGTTACTGAAATGTGGTTAGTGTGTCACTGGACTGTGGTGAGTGTGTTACTGGACTGTGGTGAGTGTGTCCCTGGACTGTGGTGAGTGTATCACTGGACTGTGGGGAATGTGTTACTGGACTGTGGGACTGTGTTACTGGAATGTGGGGGAATGTGTTACTGGACTGTGGTGAGTGTGTCACTGGACTGTGGTGAGAGTGTCTCTGGACTGTGGTGAGTGTGTCATTGGACTGTGGGGAATGTGTCACTGGACTGTGGTGAGTGTGTTACTGGACTGTGGTGAGTGTGTCACTGGACTATGGTGAGTCTGTTACTGAACCGTGGGAAATGTGTCACTGGACTGTAGTGAGTGTGTTACTGGACTGTGGACAGCCTACTGGACTGTGGTGAGTGTATCACTGGACTGTGGTGAGTGTGTCACTGGACTGTGGTGAGTGTGTCACTGGACTGTGGTGAGTGTGTCACTGAACTGTGGTGAGTGTGTCACTGGACTGTGGTGAGTGTGTCACTGAACTGTGGTGAGTGTGTTACTGGACTATGGCGAGTCTGTCACTGACTGTGGCGAGTGTGTCACTGGATTGCGGCGAGTGTATCACTGGACTGTGGGGAATGTGTTACTGGACTGTGTGACTGTGTTACTGGACCGTGGGGAATGTGTTACTGGACTGTAATGAATGTGTTACTGGAATGTCGTGAGTGTGCACTGGAATGTGGTGAGTATGTCTATGGGGAGTGTGTCACTGGACTGTGGGGAATGTGTCACTGGACTGTGGTGACTGTGTACTGGACTGTGGTGAGTGTGTCACTGAACTGTGGTGAGTGTGTCATTGGACTGTGGTGAGTGTGTCACTAGACTGTGGAAAGCATACTGGACTGTGGTGAGTGTGTTACTGGACTGTGGTGAGTGTGTCTCTGAACTGTGATGAGTGTATCACTAAACTGTGGTGAGTGTGTCACTGGAATGTGGTGAGTGTGTTACTGGACAGTGGTGAGTGTACCACTGGACTGTGGTGAGTGTGTTACTGGACTATGGTGAGTGTGCCCCTGGACTGTGCTGGGTGTGTTACTAGACTGTGGTGAATGTGTTACTGAACTGTGGTGAGTGTGTCACTGTACTGTGGTGAGTGTGTTACTGGACTGTGGTGAGTGTGTTACTGGACTGTGGTGAGTGTATCACTGTACTGTGGGGAATGTGTTACTGGACTGTGGTGAGTGTGTCACTGGACTGTGGGGAATGTGTCACTGGACTGTGGTGAGTGTGTTACTGGAGGGTAGTGACTGTGACTGGACTGTGGTGAGTGTGTTACTGAACTGTGGCGAGTGTGTCACTGAACTGTGGTGAGTGTGTCTCTGGACTGTGGCGAGTGTGTTACTGGACTGTGGCGAGTGTATCACAGGACTGCGGTGAGTGTGTCACTGGACTGTGGTGAGTGTGTTACTGGACTGTGGTGAGAGTGTCACTGTTATGTGGTGAGTGTGCTACTGGACTGTGGTGAGTGTGTCACTGCACTGAGGTGAGTGTGTCACTGGACTGTGGTAAGTGTGTTACTAGACTGTGCTGATTGTGTTACTGGACTGCGGTGGGTTTGTTACTGGTCTGTGGTTAGTGTGTTACGGGACTGTGGCGAGTGTGTCACAGGACTGTGGTGAGTGTGTCACTGGACTGTGGTGAGTGTATCACTGAACTGTGAGGAATGTGTTAGTGGACTGTCGGACTGTGTTACTGGACTGTGGGGAATTTGTTACTGAACTGTGGTGAGTGTGCCACTGAACTGTGGTGAGTGTGTCACTTGACTGTGGGGAGGGTGTCACTGGACTGTGGTGAGTGTGTTACTGGACTGTGGTGAGTGTGTCACTGGACTGTGGTGAGTGTGTTACTGGAATGTGGTGAGTGTGCCACTTGAACTGTGGTGAGTGTGTCACTGGACTGTGGTGAGTGTGTTACTGGACTGTGGACAGCCTACTGGACTGTGGTGAATATATCACTGGACTGTGGTGAGTGTGTCACTGGACTGTGGTGAGTGTGTCACTGAACTGTGGTGAGTGTGTTACTGGACTGTGGACAGCCTACTGGACTGTGGTGAATATATCACTGGACTGTGGTGAGTGTGTCACTGGACTGTGGTGAGTGTGTCACTGAACTGTGGTGAGTGTGTTACTGGACTGTGGACAGCCTACTGGACTGTGGTGAATATATCACTGGACTGTGGTGAGTGTGTCACTGAACTGTGGTGAGTGTGTCACTGAACTGTGGTGAGTGTGTCACTGGACTGTGGTGAGCGTGTCACTGGACTGTGTGGAGTGTGTTACTGGACTGTGGGCAGTGTATCACTGGACTGTGTGGAATGTGTCACCGAACTGTGGTGAGTGTGTCACTGAACTGTGGTGAGCGTGTCACTGTACTGTGGTGAGTAAGTCACTGGACTGTGGTGAGTGTGTCACTGGACTGTGGCGAGAGTGTCACTGGACTGTGGAGAGCCTACTGGACTGTGGTGAGTATGTTACTGGACTGTGGTGAGTATGTTACTGGACTGCGGTGAGTGTGTTACTGGACTGTGGTGAGTGTGTCACTGGACTGTGGTGAGTATGTCACTGGACTGTGGTGAGTGTGTCCCTAGACTGTGGTGAGTGTGTCACTGGATTATGGAGACCCTACTGGACTGTGGTGAGTGTGTCACTGCACTGTGGCGAGTGTGTCACTGGACTGTGTGGAGTGTGTTACTGGACTGTGGGCAGTGTATCACTGGACTGTGGGGAATGTGTCACCGAACTGTGGTGAGTGTGTCACTGAACTGTGGTGAGCGTGTCACTGTACTGTGGTGAGTGTGTCACTGGACTGTGGTGAGTGTGTTACTGGACTGTGGTGAGTGTATCACTGTACTGTGGGGAATGTGTTACTGGACTGTGGTGAGTCTGTTACTGACCGTGGGAAATGTGTCACTGGACTGTAGTGAGTGTGTTACTGGACTGTGACAGCCTACTGGACTGTGGTGAGTGTATCACTGGACTGTGGTGAGTGTGTTACTGAACTGTGGCGAGTGTGTCACTGAACTGTGGTGAGTGTGTCTCTGGACTGTGGCGAGTGTGTTACTGGACTGTGGCGAGTGTATCACAGGACTGCGGTGAGTGTGTCACTGGACTGTGGTGAGTGTGTTACTGGACTGTGGTGAGAGTGTCACTGTTATGTGGTGAGTGTGCTACTGGACTGTGGTGAGTGTGTCACTGCACTGAGGTGAGTGTGTCACTGGACTGTGGTAAGTGTGTTACTAGACTGTGCTGATTGTGTTACTGGACTGCGGTGGGTTTGTTACTGGTCTGTGGTTAGTGTGTTACGGACTGTGGCGAGTGTGTCACAGGACTGTGGTGAGTGTGTCACTGGACTGTGGTGAGTGTATCACTGAACTGTGAGGAATGTGTTAGTGGACTGTCGGACTGTGTTACTGGACTGTGGGGAATTTGTTACTGAACTGTGGTGAGTGTGCACTGAACTGTGGTGAGTGTGTCACTTGACTGTGGGGAGGGTGTCACTGGACTGTGGTGAGTGTGTTACTGGACTGTGGTGAGTGTGTCACTGGACTGTGGTGAGTGTGTTACTGGAATGTGGTGAGTGTGCCACTGAACTGTGGTGAGTGTGTCACTGACTGTGGTGAGTGTGTTACTGGACTGTGGACAGCCTACTGGACTGTGGTGAATATATCACTGGACTGTGGTGAGTGTGTCACTGGACTGTGGTGAGTGTGTCACTGAACTGTGGTGAGTGTGCTACTGGACTGTGGACAGCCTACTGGACTGTGGTGAATATATCACTGGACTGTGGTGAGTGTGTCACTGGACTGTGGTGAGTGTGTCACTGAACTGTGGTGAGTGTGTTACTGGACTGTGGACAGCCTACTGGACTGTGGTGAATATATCACTGGACTGTGGTGAGTGTGTCACTGAACTGTGGTGAGTGTGTCACTGAACTGTGGTGAGTGTGTCACTGGACTGTGGTGAGCGTGTCACTGGACTGTGTGGAGTGTGTTACTGGACTGTGGGCAGTGTATCACTGGACTGTGTGGAATGTGTCACCGAACTGTGGTGAGTGTGTCACTGAACTGTGGTGAGCGTGTCACTGTACTGTGGTGAGTAAGTCACTGGACTGTGGTGAGTGTGTCACTGGACTGTGGCGAGAGTGTCACTGGACTGTGGAGAGCCTACTGGACTGTGGTGAGTATGTTACTGGACTGTGGTGAGTATGTTACTGGACTGCGGTGAGTGTGTTACTGGACTGTGGTGAGTGTGTCACTGGACTGTGGTGAGTATGTCACTGGACTGTGGTGAGTGTGTCCCTAGACTGTGGTGAGTGTGTCACTGGATTATGGAGACCCTACTGGACTGTGGTGAGTGTGTCACTGCACTGTGGCGAGTGTGTCACTGGACTGTGTGGAGTGTGTTACTGGACTGTGGGCAGTGTATCACTGGACTGTGGGGAATGTGTCACCGAACTGTGGTGAGTGTGTCACTGAACTGTGGTGAGCGTGTCACTGTACTGTGGTGAGTGTGTCACTGGACTATGGTGAGTGTGTCACTGGACTGTGGGGAGTGTGTTACTGGCGTGTGTGCAGTGTGTCACTGGACTGTGGGGAATGTGTTACTGGACTGTGGCGAATGTGTCACTGAATTGTGGTGAGTGTGTTACTGGACTGTGGTGATTTTGTTACTGGACTGTGGTGAGTGTGTCACTGGACTGTGGTGAGTGTGTCACCGAACTGTGGTGAGTGTGTCACTGAACTGTGGTGAGTGTGTCACTGGACGAGTGTGTCACTGGACTGTGGGCAATATGTTACTGGACTGTGGGCAGTGTGTCACTAGACTGTGGTGAATGTATAACTGAACTGTGGTGAGTGTGTCACTTAACTGTGTCGAGTGTGTACTGGACTGTGGTGAGTGTGTCACTGGAGTGTGGTGAGTGTGTTACTGGACTGTGGCGAGTGTTTTACTTGACTGTGGTGAGTGTGTTACTGAACTGTGGTGAGTGTGTCACTGGACTGTGGTGAGTGTGTTACTGGACTGTGGTGAGTGTGTTACTGGACTGTGGAGAGTGTGTCACTGAACTGGGGTGAGTGTATCACTGGACGGTAGGGAATGTATCACTTAGCTGTGGTGCGTGCGTGCGTGCGTGCGTGCGTGCGTGCGTGCGTGCGTGCGTGCGTGCGTGCGTGCGTGCGTGCGGGCGTACGGGCGTGGGGGCGTGCGGGCGTGCGGGCGTGCGGGCGTGCGGGCGTGCGGGCGTGCGGGCGTGCGGGCGTGCGGGCGTGCGGGCGTGCGGGCGTGCGGGCGTGCGGGCGTGCGGGCGTGCGGGCGTGCGGGCGTGCGGGCGTGCGGGCGTGCGGGCGTGCGGGCGTGCGGGCGTGCGGGCGTGCGGGCGTGCGGGCGTGCGGGCGTGCGGGCGTGCGGGCGTGCGGGCGTGCGGGCGTGCGGGCGTGCGGGCGTGCGGGCGTGCGGGCGTGCGGGCGTGCGGGCGTGCGGGCGTGCGGGCGTGCGGGCGTGCGGGCGTGCGGGCGTGCGGGCGTGCGGGCGTGCGGGCGTGCGGGCGTGCGGGCGTGCGGGCGTGCGGGCGTGCGGGCGTGCGGGCGTGCGGGCGTGCGGGCGTGCGGGCGTGCGGGCGTGCGGGCGTGCGGGCGTGCGGGCGTGCGGGCGTGGGGGCGTGCGGGCGTGCGGGCGTGCGGGCGTGCGGGCGTGCGGGCGTGCGGGCGTGCGGGCGTGCGGGCGTGCAGGCGTGCAGGCGTGCGGGCGTGCGGGCGCGTGTGTCGCTGTGTGCGTGTGTGCGTGTGTGCGTGTGTGCGTGTGTGCGTGTGTGCGTGTGTGCGTGTGTGCGTGTGTCTGTGTGTCTGTGTGTCTGTGTGTGTGTGTGTGTGTGTGTGTGTGTGTGTGTGTGTGTGTGTGTGTGTGTGTGTGTGTGTGTGTGTGTGTGTGTGTGTGTGTGTGTGTGTGTGTGTGTGTGTGTGTGTGTGTGTGTGTGTGTGTGTGTGTGTGTGTGTGTGAGCGTGTGTGAGCGTGTGTGCGTGCGTGCGTGCGTGCGTGCGTGCGTGCGTGCGTGCGTGCGTGCGTGTCTGTCCAACGGAGCATATTGGCACGTGGAGTCCAAACGGCCGGGCCGATTTCGACGCAGGTGACACCGTTCGATGCGGCAAAACGTGGGAGAGACGATGGTACTATTTGCGGGTCCATCGATGGCACGTGGCACGTGCGAAGTGCCAAAAAGTGGGCGCCATCATTTTCTTTTTTTCTCGCCTCCTTAGATCACACGGTTGGTGACACAGACTTGATACTCGCATCACGTGCGCGATACAGCGGCCCTAAATCGATTAATGGCCGCCGATCCTGAGGGGGTAAAATAAACCCCCCAGGGGGTAAAACGCCCTGGACATATGGTCGTCGACTGCCTGTGAATATTTAGCTAGTTAGACAAAATTTGGTGTGCCGATAGAGCTCACTGGTCGCTTTCCGGCCATGCCTCACTCGGGGTGGCACGTGGCACGTGGCACGTGTCAAATGCAAAAAGGCAAATTTCATTCAAGAGGCTTCACAAGTCAAACAGATGGTCCTCCATATTTGGAGGTCTCGTGCAAGTCACCATGCACGAGTTCCAATTGGGTCGGTTACCCTGAATGGGTTCAGCTTACGCCCCCAGGGGGCCGACACGATGGATTGATGTCAGAGGAGTGGGCCTCCGCCGTCAGCTGGTGCCGGCCGGCCGTGGATACTGCGCCGCACAACACTGAGGCACGCCGCCCATTGGCGGCCTGTGGTGACGTCACAGTCTGAGGTCACCGCAACGGCCAATCAGCGGCGGCCTGGCCGGCTGGGGCCCGGCTGGTGCGGGACTCTCCCGCCAGTCTGCTGAGAGCCGCTGGCCACGTTTGTCCGCTGCTACTGCTGCCTCCGGCACAGTAAGGAAATTTCACTGGTGAGCCACTTTGGATGTGGAAAGCCAAGTGTCTTCAAATCAAACGAGGGGGAATAAAATACTTTGTTTCGGTCGCATAGTTAACCCGGCATTGACTGGGGTCTCAGCAGAACGCCAATGACTGCCCCCCCCCCCCCCTGGTTATCTTCCGAACCAATGATCGCAGCGAGACGCACAATGCGGCAATCGAAAGCTCTCAATGAGGAAAATCTAAAGCGTACTCGAACTTGTCAAAGTGAGCTCAAATGTCAGGTCACGGTCAGGTCAAAGGCCAAAATCAGCGTATTTGAGTTTATGGGCCATACTTTCCATCTAAAGCCTTCGATTGCGACCAGTTTCACCCAAAGTGCTGCCATAGGTATGATATATATCCCGAATGAGCTAAAGTTAGATTGTTGGCCAATGTCAAGGTCAAGGTCAGGTCACAAAAGGTCACTATGCTCAAAATATCTACGAAAGTCATGCAACACATGTTTTATGAGATATTTTCAACGTATAATTCGATAGTAATAGTAATTTTACCACCTGACTTCATTTACGTGAAGTACATATCAATTTCAGGTCAAATTCAGGTCACCGAAGGTCAAAAATGTAAATTGTTAAATCTAAACAAAAAAGGCATGTTGCTACACCAGTTTTGTGTAAAAAATACAGTGATGGCATTTATTTGTCTGTATCTAGTCAATAGAAGCCAAAAAACGTAATTTGAAAATATGACGTCATAGGTTACCCATACTTTAGATGTCATAAGTCAGTTAAAAATAGAGATATCAGTTTGAAATTTGGCATGGTAGTTGCCTAGGTATGGTTCTCTGACATAACTTCCGGTTTCTTGAATATTTTAGAAAATTTTGATTTGTGATCATTTTCCCCCAAAACAAACGTTTTTTGAGTTTTTTGGGGTCAAAAACTAAAAATATAATAAATCCGAGATAACCAGTTTTTAGCCGTTGCTGAAAATTCATCAGGGGAGTGTTGGGGGGGGGGGGGGGGGGGGGGGAGGGGCGTTAACCGCCCCAGTCAATGGCGGGTTAATCATCAAAGACGTTGCTCTTTTTTTATAGCAAATTTGCTCGTTTTTTCTCATTTGTTTTTCCACTAGATAACGGTAAACGTTCATTTTGAGTAAATGGCATACCCAGGGGCGTAGAAACTATGTTCAAGTTGGGGGATGGGGGGGGGGGGGGCAGAGGCATTCTGAAGTCGATTCTTTCCATGCAACGCCCATAGAGTAATTTGAAAATGAAAAATGCTGGGGGGGGGGGGGCGGTTACCCCCCTGCCCCCTGTTCCTTACGCCTATGGGCATACCCTACCCACATAATAGCAAATGTGTCAAGTTTCAGTTTCCAGCAGTGCTGGTATAAATCCACCGATGGCGGCCGATTGCTCATAATTTGAGCTAAGCAAACCAACCTTTTAACAGTTACATTTTAGTCGAGAAGAGCTAACATTGCTATAGTAGTGTTGTCAGCTGCCCACTGCTGTACAAAGCGAATCATGAAATGTATACGTAACACTGTATTGTTTTTGTTTATTTACATTTTGCTATTCGGAAAAGCATGCACAAGTTCATTTACAAATGTTCGTATTTCCACATATGAGAGCCCCCGCCAGGGCCACCTCGCGTTAATACGCGGCTTCACCTAGCGAGGGAGTGCACGAGCCTGCGACCAGCGGGTCGGCGACCCGTGCCACCGGCCGGCCGACCGGCCCTGACCCCATGAGGGCCTGACGACTGGCCCTCAGGATCGGTCTGGGTCTGCCAGGCCCGGGCAGAGGGATGACGGGGCCTGTTGTACGAGCACGTAACACCGTAATGCTTCTCAAAGCATCCCCGACACACAAACAAATACACACTATACAGGGCCTAATTCTGGAGAAAATCTGAGCTAAAATAAATACCACCGTATACAATGTATGCAATCTACCACTATAGAACAGTATAATATGGACGACTACCGTGGTAAGTGGTTTCACACAATAACGAACCGGCGCGTTCCACGAGCACAGCGTGTCAGGTCCCGAACGATCGCCTTTCCAGTGAGAATAAACTCCTCGGCGGACTTCGCCTGTAGCATCTGGGTCATCTTCCTGACCACCTTCTGCTCCAAAAGCAGGCGCTCTTTCAGGAAGTAATTGGTCTGATCTGATGCGTATCCTCAGAATAGGAAACATTTGTATATTTTCCCATCGACATAATGAGTAGGTCACGAAATTCACCCGACCTTTGGTTATCGATATAACAAATCTGAGATACACGAATTGTAGGTACTTAATTATGACTTTATGTGATCCTGTAAGGTTTAAAATGCTCTGTCATACACTGTGGCTGTGACACGACCGTAAACTTTTTCGAAGTGGGGTCACTTGACCTGACCTGGCATAGGCGTAGGAACGCGGGGGGCCGGGTGGGGGGGGGGGGGGGGGGGGGGGGCATGCCCCCCCCCCCCACACACTTTTCAGGCTGGGGGGGGGGGGGGGGAGAGAGCGGGGCAGCAATGTTAACTGCCCCCACTTTTGAACGATTTCTCCTCCTCCGATCGCTGATATTTGTTCGATATGAATGTTTTAAATGTGCACAAATATTGATGAATTTACAACCCCCAATACCATAACCTACAAGTGTAAAAACCGGGGGGGGGGGGGGGGGGGGGGCGGGAAGGCCAAGTCCCCACTTTTTAGGATGGGGATCCAACAATATTAACTGCTCCCTACTTTTGAGCGATTTATAATTCTTCCCTGATATTGGTTCGATATGAATGCCTTGTAAGTTGGCAGAATAATAATTAATTCACAACTTCACAACCATAGGCGTGGGACCGGTGACTGGGGGGCCATGGTCCCCCACTTTTAGGCTGGGGGCCAACAATGATAACTGACCCTCTCATTTTTTAGCAATCTATTCCTCATTTATCACTGCTATTGGTTTGAGATGAATACCTTGAAGTTGGGAGAATAACTATTAATCTACGACCTCGCATAGGGAAGGGGGCAGGCGCCATATGCCCCAATTTTTAGCCTGGAGGCCCCAAACAATGATAATTGGCCTCTTCACTTTTGAGCGATTTCACCTTCTTCGATCACTGATATTGGTTCGAGATGAATTCCTTAATGGTGGGAGAATTATGATTGATTCACACCCTCACAATCATAGCCTTAGGGAAGGGGTGCCGGAGCCACATGCCCCACTTTTTAGCCTGGGTGTCCAACAATAATAACTGGCCCCCTCGCTTTGGAGCGATTTCACCCTCTTCGATCACTGATATTTGTTCGAAATAAATGCTTTAAAATTGGGAGAATAACGATGAATTCATAACCCCGCAATGCCATAAGCATACCTAAGAACCGGGGGCCCGGGGAGGCCAGGGCCCAACGTTTTAGGTCGAGGGAGCCAACAATGTTAACTGCATCCCCCAGTTTTGAGCGATTGCTCCCTCTTACATCGCTGATGTTGATTCGGTATGGGTGCCTTAAAGTTGTTATGATTACACTTAATCTGCAACCCTCAATATTAAAGCTCATAGACGTAGAAACTGGGGTCAGGGGAGCAAGGGCCCACTTTTTGGACTGGGGCCAACGATATTAGCCGTTTTCACGAAGGATTTTACGTTTGGAGCGATTGGGGCGTTTGGGGCGTTTGGGGCGATTGGGTCTATAGCTCGTAAGCACAAGGCTTTTCCCGGTTATTGTTGGTATCAATCGCAATTTTATGAATTCATGAATAAGTATATGCTCTTACAATGTAATATTTTCCGTTAGTTTGCTTTTAATATTCAAATTCAGGAGCAAATCTGGCAATTTTGTGTTGTGTTAGTTCCTTCTACAAAACATACCGCAAACGCCCTAAAAAGAGGCTAAAAGTATACTAGTATTCTAGCTTTGATTAAATAAAATACACAATTGACAGTTAGTTAGGACAAAATTAAAGATATTAATGACAAAGAAATATAATATTATGATGAAAGATGTAATAAAATGTCAAAAGCATAGACAGGCCTTAATTCATCGTCGCTCCGTCCCGCTGAGATCGTCTAATTTAGAGTGGTAACTTCGTTGGTTTCTGAAAACCGGAACAATCCTTACTCATTTACTTAACCCGCGAGTTGCTGGGGGGGGGGGAGCTATTTTTTACCCCCTCCCGTTATTTTGCAATAACTCCTAAACGAACACAGGTATCGTCACCAAACTTGCAGTACCTTCTCTCACATCAATTCTACACATGTTGAAAAAGGACAAATATAAGGCTATGATAGGTCAACCGAGAATCACGTCAGAGTAACGTCATGTTCTCCGTTTTCTGTTGCAAAATAATGGTTTGCGGAAAACGCTGTCAAAGGTACGATGTTTGAGATAAACTCAATTGTTTTATATCAAATTACTGAAACTAGACCGGGATATCAAACTGCTGTCTCAGATTTTTGAGTTTTTGTTATTCAAAATTTTGAGAAATCCAAATACATTTTTTTGTTTTTACAAAATTTTCAAGAAAAAATCAGAATTATCCAAAAACAGGAATATATGTGATCCAAACGTGTGCGTTCAATATGTGTACCAAATTTGAAGACGATATCTTTAAAAATGACTGAGTTATGACCTTTAAATGACAAAAATCAACCACCTCTCACAGCATTACTATGCATAAAAAACGCATTTCCATTTTTGCTTTTTACTTCTATTTATATGGAACAAACAATGTTCTAAGGTCATTTTACGCGTTCTAGACGAAAAATAAACCCATGTGTGTGACATGTGTTACAACGCCTAATGACCGTAATCTGCAGTTTGACCTCGTGACCTCGGATGACCTTGACCTGACCCAAGGTCATAAACAGCTTAGAAAGGTACTTAGAATTGTCAGCCACACGAATCATACCGATTTATCGACAGCTTATGCGTTTAATATCGCAATTTTGCGCGACAATTCCATCCATCGAGACCTTTCGACACGGTCAAACATTTTGTACTTGACCTGACGTGTGACGTCATCGGTGACCCCGAGGTCAACAATATTATGTTTCCCTCGATAAATTTCCCAGGGGCTATCGAATGCTGTTTGAATTTTTACACTCGGTCGAGTAGTTCCGGAGATCCGAGGGGGGGGGGGGGGGGAAATAGCCCCCCCCCCCAGTAATTCGCGTTATGAAATATACCCCAGTAACTCGCGAGTTAAGCAACGAATCACACCAAATGTTCTTGATTTGATCAATTGATTAATTGATGAATCTCATAAAAAGCTGAAAGAACAAAGCATTTATAAACCCATGCAAATGCGGGCTTTCTGCAGCCACTGGTACTGAAAACTAAAAAATAACTGCTCTAGATCGAACGGACGGCATGGCTGGGCACAGACCACGGCTCTGCACATGCAAGGCCATAGAGACTAGGTAGACCCGTCCGGGATAGGCAGCGAAATGCGTGATGTCACGGGCACGTGACGTCACACGCTCCCTATTCAAATAGTGTTAAATCGGCCTACTTTCGCGTCCTACCATTTGCATACCTTAGGTGCCAGAGGGATCAATTGAGCACTAAATGATATATTGAAATGTCCTCTACAGCTCGCTTTTGGGACATTTTCTCCTAAATTGCAAGGGTGAGCCGTTAGAAGATGTCAAAGCAAAGCATACAACCGAGAGAGGCCCATGTCCATATAAGGCAATGTTTGATTTTGGCCACGGGGAACTGTCGCTGGATGCTGTTTTTGGTTGAAGTGCGAATTTTGTATTATTTCACCTGGTTGTTGATGAAGTAAGGTGACTTGAGGATACTTTGTAGTAGTATCTATCAGGTGAAGTATTTTTACATCTGGATTACACTTGTTTCACATACAATTATGTTGAAGATCGTTGAGTGACGAATGCGCCACCATAAATAAACATGGCGACCGCGCCGGTCGAAGGCGTAATTATTCTGGTAGACCGAGAAGTGCCACGAGACGGTCTACGAAAGGAAATACGCTTCTCCCGATTCGGCCACCCCATTGGTGGAAATCGAGCTGGAAAGTGACACCATGGGACAGGGTGGGCACGTTACGGAGATAGCCATGACACCCCCCTGCTGCACATGCGCAACGTGACGTCAGGAGACCGGCTGGCTCGTCGCCATGGTAACGGACCGGCTTGCGCCGGAGTCACGTGGTCGCCATGGTTACCTGGCGGCGGCGCCTGCGCGGAGCCAGCGCAGAGCCGGAGCAAGCATTCTCGTCATCTTACAACAAATGATCAAAACGAAATCGCTAATTATCATTAATCCTTGCCAGGAAAAAGGAATATGACTGAAAATATGAACGGACTAATTCATCTAGTTTTCATTGAAATAAGCTATTATTCCTGAAAATCATGTTGCAAAATATGGCCATTTTCCGAACCCCGCACATCCGGGATTCGAGCAAGATGGAGTCTCACCAAACGCCCCAAACCACCACACCCATCTGGCATTACCAGAGCTAGTTTAAGATGAAATTGTTAATTTTAAGTAAACTATGGTGTTATCATTAAAATGGAATTTCCAGAAAAAAATGCATTAATTCATAAAGTTGCGATTGATATAAAAATCACCGGGAAAAGCCGTGTTCTTACGAGTTATAGACCAATTTACCCAAAACGCCCCAATCGCCCCAATCGCCCCAATCGTCCCAAACGCCCCAAACGCCCCAAACGCCCCAAACGCCCCAAACGCAAAATCCTTCGTGAAAACGGCTATTAACTCCCTACTTTTGAGCGATTTTCCCTCTTCAATCACTCGGATTGGTTCGGGCTTAAAAGTTCGGAGAAAACTTTGATTTCAGAAACCCACAATAACAATCAATAGGCGTAGGCGGTGGGGGCTGGATGGCAGATGGCTATGTCCCATTTTTTCAGCTGGGGGAAGTAATGCCATATGCCCCCGCATTTCAGCGATTTCTCGCTCTTCAATCACTGGTATCAGTTCGACAGGTTCGAGCTTTGAAGTTTGAAAAATAACATTTAATTCACAACCCCACACACAAACGTTGGCACTGGTGGGGCCACCGGCCGGGGAGGAATGGCCCCCACTTCTAGGCTTGGGGATCCTTTTGAGCCGTTTCTCCCTCTTCGGTCGCTGGTATTGGTTCCATATCCGTCCGACCGAGTGAAGTCCGCCCCGTAGCCCAGTCGGGAGAGCGCTAGACTATTTAATGATCTGCCCCCCCCCCATCCGGGAACGTGGGTTCGAGTCGCTTCGGCGCTCGATATTTTGGTTCTGATGGGGATGACCTGTGGCAGATGGCAGCGGCCGCATTCAAGGTCAGAAGAAACCAGTGTGCCGGGCGGCATATTTGGAAATGTCGAGTACAAAATACCTATCCTACCTACCCTACCTACTCGGAGAGCCATAAGTCAGTCAAAAATATGGACATTGCTTTGAAATTCGGTTTGGGCATCGTCGACACATCGTTCTATAATATATATTACAATTGTGTATTATGTTTAAAAAATGGTTTGGTGAATTTTTCTCTCTCCACAAAATCAAAATTTTCAAACATATACAAAAACGGAATATATATTTGGGGACCAAGTATGGACGATGCCCAAACCAAATTACAAAGCAATATTTATATTTTTGACTTACGTATAGCTCCCTAAGTATGATAGGTTTGGATTTTGTATTCGACATTTCCAAATATGCGGCAAGACGAACCTTTGCCTTTGCGAACCCTTTAGATCCATCCTCCTTTGGGTGAGTAATCCCTCTACGATCTCTCGTATTGATTCAATATAATTACTTAACTCGCGCCCCGCTGAGAGAGTCAGAATCTGTCCCCTTTCCGAATTTTCTCAATAACTTAGAAACTGTGTGAGAGATCAACGCCAAACTTTGTGCTGTTTATGTTACATCAATTGTATATATTACTTTGAAAAGTTCATGAAGTCGGTCTAGCACTTTGGGAGATAATTACATTTTAGTGATGCCATGTCACGCCGTTTTTGATGAAATAACGATAAATGTTAAAAAATTAGTATAAATCGAGTTTTGAAGCAAATTGCAAATAAAAAGCGCCAAAGGAAAGGAAATGACATTCTCTTGAAAATGTGGCTATCAGATTTGAGAAATTTTGAGTTTTTGCTCCCAAATAATATAAAACCAATTTGGGGGAAGTTCCACAATATCAAAATTTTCAAAAGTATTAAAATAACTGAATACTTATTTGAGGACCGAGCGTGGAAAACACCCAAGTCTAATTTCAAACAAATTGGTCATATTTAATTCACTTATGACTCCCCACGTATGACTAATTTGCCAATTTCGCGTACCTATGTTTTATATGCGTCTTGTTGCCAACTTTCAATTGCCGCCTTGCGCGTCTCGCTGCGATTATTAGTCGCAATACAACGAGTGGGGGCAGAATCTGCCCCCCCCCATGTGTTCGGCTGAAGACCCCAGCGGAGCGCGGGTTAACAGTTGTCAGAAACACTGAATTCACAACCCTGAATTGCCATGACCTATTTTGGATACTCGTCAACCACTTAGCCACATATTTTTTTAAAATAAATTTATTCCGAATATTTGAATGGATGGATTTATGGGATCACAACCCTATGCTAAGCAGAGCTTGTTGCGTGGGGGCTGAGCCCTACCACCCAATGACGTACTTCCATTTTTCAACGGCAGAATTTAGTGGCGAATGTTTAACGTGCTCGAAGTCGAAGAAGAAACCTTAAGGGGGACAACATCTGACAGTGGAATTGTTGTCTGACTGCTCCCCGTGCACCATTTAGCGTCCGGATTGCACGTGGAGCTGCTGCCGTCCACAGTCCCTGGCCAAACGCCCAACGCCCTCTAAACGCCCAACGGCACGGCGTGGGTTAAACAAATTGGGCCGCGGAGCGGTTCGCAAATTTTTAGTCTTATGCCCTGTATATGCATTCTCATCAATGCGTCGTATTGCGTATGGTGCGGACTTCTAAAAAAATGTTTTTGTGCGTTTAAAAGTGCGGTAAAAAGGGATAAAGCGAACTATTTTGCCCAACCATATAGGAAAGTAGCAACATAACACATAAATGCGCCGAGAAACGGCCGTTTTTTTCTTCTAACTCGCATACAATTTAATTTGTAGTTAAATTGCGCCGCGGAGAGGCGCCATTTGTTAAAGTTGTATTCCCTGGACAACTGCATTCTTACTGTTGAAAGGCCCAGGGTCTCTTCAGATCGTGTAGGGGTCCCTCCGATCTTTTCAAGGCCCTTCCGACCTGTTCAGGGACTCATCTGGGATCCGCGAAAAGACATGATGTGGAGTGGGTGATATATACTAAATACAAAGAGGGCTTACTCTACAATACAAATTTTAATCGGAGCTTTTGGGTATATTGTAACACCCTTCGTCAGCGATTAAGCGGGATTCGGCAGTAGGCCATTACTCGTCTTTAAGACGAGTAATGGCCTGTTACCGAATGCCTCTTAATCGCTAACGAAGGGTGTTACAATAACGGGTGTCCACTATGGATCTGGACGCGACTAAATTACATGTATGTCGAGTATGAGTTGGATGATAAAAGCAAGTAAGACACAATTGGAAAGCTCACACTTTGTATTTGCATGACACACCAGTGGAATGCAGCCGAAGCTCCATACGTGGTCGTCTCGCGCACCCGCGCCGGGACGCTCATCATCATGCTCCGCGCAACTTGCGAGTCCAGGGAGTTCAAAACTCTTCGGATTCTGGCGATGAGTTGTGCGTGCCTCTGCGTTAGCCTGCCAGTCTCCTTCGTACACTTTCTGCTTCAAAAGTCTCCACATGTCCTCGATGGGACGCAGCTGAGGACAGTTTGGAGGGTTGCTCGTCTTCGTCACATGGGGCACCTCCAGTTTGTGGAGCAGCGCGAGGGTTTCCTTCGCGTAATGCGAACTGGCGAGATCGGGCCGGAGCCCATAGTCTTTGTTTGGGTAGTTGGTTTCCAGAAACGGCACCAATGCCTTCTAAATGCATTGTTTCCGATAAAATTCACCGTTTATCGTTGCCATACTCTTGCAGAAGACGTGATGTGATGTCTCGTGATGTCTCGGGGTGCCCCGGGGTTATGCCCGAAAGCTCCGATTTTAATATTTTTCTTGTGGAGTAAGTCCTATTTGTATTTAATATTCATCTGGGATCTCTACGTGCTTTGGGCCCTTCTGGTCTGACCAGGGACTCCTCTGACCTTCCAAGAAGACCCTCTTGTGTGTCAAGGGGCCCATTCGGCCTGTTCAGAGGTCCCTCCGACCTCGCCAGGGGCTGCACTGGCTGCTTTGTCGCCCTGCCGACATGCTCAGGGACCCCTCCAGTATGGCTAGGAACTCATCCGGTATATTCAAGGGCATTTCCGACCGGCTCAGGGACTCTTTTGGTCTAGCCAGGGGCCCCTCTGACTTGCCCAGGAGCCCCTCCGATCTGCCAAGCGACTCTTCTGGTCGGACTGCGCTGGCTGCTTTGTCGCCCTGCCGACCTACTCCGAGAGCCCTCCGACCTGCCCTGGGGCCCCTCCGTGCTGACTAGGGGCCCATTCAGCATGTTCAGGGGCCCTTCTGACCCACCTAGGGGCCCTTTCGGTCTGGTCAGGGGCCCTCTGACCTGCACAGGGGCCCTTTGAAATTCCCAGGGTCCCTCTGGTCTGTCCAGGGGCCCTCCAACCTGCTCAAGGGCTCTTATGACCTGACAAGGGACTGCGCTGGCTGCTTTGTCGACCTGCCGACATGCTCAGGGGTCTCTCGACCTGCCCAGGGGCCCTCTGTGCTGGCTAGGGGCCCATTTGACGTGTTCAGGAGGCTCTCTGACCCACTCAGGGGCCCTTTCGGTCTGGCCAGGGGCCCTTCTGACATGCACAGTGCTCTTTTGGAAGTCCAAGGGGCCCTCTGGTCTTTCAGAGAGGGCCCTGGTGGCCCGAATCGGCCTCTGAAGTGCTCTAAAACTCTCTAAAGACCAAGCTTCGCGTGGTAAAGAGCCCACGATATTGCGCTTGGCGCGGTCTCGTCGGCCCTTTTCGGCGTGCTGCGCGCGCCGAAAGGGGCGCCTTCCTGGCCTCCAGGGGGGGGGGGGGGGGGGGGAGGCACCCCCGCCGCCCCCCCTCCCCTTGGCTATTTGCTTGTATAGGTATTTATCGCCATCTCCCGCACCAAATGACCCCCGACACATCGGAAAACCACCCCTGGTGCGTCGGGTTCCGCTGCTGAATCTTAGCAAGACTCTGAGTGCCATGACCTTTGTCGGTCGAGTAATATCGGAGCGAAGGAAATTCAGTTAGGCCGTGCGGCGCCCAGTCGCCACCGACCTTGTTAACCGGAAATATAGTGCACATATTCAGTCACTCTGTAACGCAGCATAATCAAAGATGCAATATACCTCTATGCTTTGTTTACGTTAGACATTATTGGTGTTTATTGCTTATTCTATCGGAACGCCTATGATACAATAATTACCTACGTCGTGTTCTTATGGCACTGTATCGTTTGAGTCCATTGGTGCCAATAGGGCCGTGCATATTTCGAAGTCGTCAGTGATCTGATCACAGTGCATCCGTCCGTCAGAAGCTGTGCAATTTTGATCGCATCGCCTGAGTTGGCGGTTGAGACAACTGTGTAGAGTTCCGAAAGTGGATCTGTCAGTAGCAGTGTAGGTGTAAACGTGCTGTCTTAATCCGTCGTCAGGTATGCAACCCCGAGCGTTCTGATTGTTAGCTTAGGTTATGTGATGTGCATTGAGCTGCTACCGGTATAGCCTACGTCAGATGTTGTCCGGCGCTCAAGTCGGACAACATCTGACAGTGGAATTGTTGTCTGACTGCTCCCCGTGCACCATTTAGCGTCCGGATTGCACGTGGAGCTGCTGCCGTCCACAGTCCCTGGCCAACATGAGTAATCAGGCCCGCATCCATCTGCGACGAGAGAGCGAGTCCGATGAGAGGGCCATCCGGTTTATGAGGGTAAGGCGATATGTGTGGTGGCTGCCTTGTTGCTTACAACACTCATCAGACTATTCTCCTCAGCTCGCATTGTTGCTTCTCGGTTTGCATTACTTATTCTTTGTATTTACTTGTTTACTTGTTTACTTACTTGCTTACTTGTTCATTGTACGCAATGACGGCAAGCATGCGATTTTTTTGGGGGTATTGAAACAGCCGTGATCTTTTGAGCATGCTTGAACACGCGCAGTGTACTGGGGGGGGGGGGGGGGGGGCACTTTTGTGCCCCCCCCCCCCCCCCACATGTTTTTCGTGAATAGCTCGCAAACGAAGCGGCGTAGGGCGGTGTTTTTTTACGCGAAATTAACGCCAATTCAATAGCGGATTGTTTAACACCAAACAAAATTAAAATCGGTCGATACATTTTTGAGTTATACGGATTTTCATTCCAAGATGGCGGCCAGAATCCAGGTCGGCAAAGTGATATCTTCGGAACCAAAAGACAGATAGGGATGATTCAAACGTCATTCGGTAGACAATGCCAATGTTCATCCCCAGAAGCAACTTTGGCCACATTGCTGGTGACCTGTGACGTCACAGAGGTCAAATTCCCAAAATTGTGACATTTGGCTAGATTTGACATTCGTGACCTCGTTTGACCTTGAATATATTGACTGAAGGTTGCGAAAATTTTGCGAATGTAGATCATCATAGCACCTAACTACCCTGTAAGTTTGATCGTTCATACCTCTCATACTTTCGGAGATCTTAGGGGGGGGGGGGCACTAAAGTGCCCTTCCCCCTCCACTGCGTGTTAGTGGCATACCCCTCTCCACTGTGCGTGTTAACTCGTCTTGACTTCTTGTTTGCAGTGTTCGTCGCTTGTTTCTGATGTAATTGGCTAATTAGTTGATGGAACATATCTGAATGGTTTGCGTTGCGGTTTTCTGTGAAATTACTGCATATAAATGAAGTTCCTTTCAAATTATCTTTCAAATGAGACTACAATTGAGCGATAAATTGCGTGTTTATATCAGTTGAATCACTGGGGTCACTTAGTTCGAAATGCTCTTTGAGAGGAGTAGATTGATATCTGGTTCTTTGATCCGGGGAATTAAATTCTGTCTCTAGTGTCATAAGCTATGCAATTGTAGAACTACACCCGATATTCTCCAAAGACCAAACCATCCAAACCTCAGTGCTGCACCCAGTTGCCTTACCTGCACCCAAAGGAACTCACGCCACGTGTGGCCACGGGACAGGCCATTGCGCGTGTCGCGATATTGCGTGACATGTGACGACCCACTGTTAGCACAGCGTGGTGTGTTGACCACCGGGTCGATAACACGCTGGCCTGTCTGATAGCCTTTGAATCCCCAGCTGATAGCCTTTCGATCCAGACCGGCCCCATGCTCTCCGGCAGTCTGCCTCGTTATATACGTGTCAGCTACGTGATCTCATTACGGAGAAGATAATCGATTTTCCCAAAATTATGGCAGCCCACGGAGAAAGAAAACATTTATTTTGCATTTTGTTTGGACAGCTTGGAGTGGCTCAACTGAAGGAGTAGATGAGTCTATTTAGATAAGCTGCTGTTGTGGGGACTACGCGCGTTATAATCGAGTCATAATACAGTTTAATTCTGCGTTACTAGCTTGCCGAGCTCGCTACGTTATCAAGGGCTGAAACATGAAAATGATATGAGTACCATGGCAAAAATTGGATACTGGAAGAACGTGAACTATTTCTTAGATTAAGATCAGAGATACAAGCACATTTATCTCACAGATCACATTTACAAATACTTTTTCACATGAAGCTCTTGTAAAATACAGCAGCTGTTTTATATTTTGACCGTTTACATGAAATTTGAAAAGAACACCTGGACATGTTTTGTTCGGAGAAACGTACACCTGCCGATCGCTTTCCAACCTCGCATTGAAATCACCGTCTTATTCAAATGATTCTGTTCGACTTTCAAACCTACACATCTGTGAGCCCTTTCAAGGTTTTTGAATCGTTTTTGCGTCGGTGGTACCAGCCTGTCTGGCAATTACTTCATTCTGCATAATTAGTCACTGGCAATGACTTTCATTCTGCATCATTAAAGTCATCCTGAACTTCGGTGCCGGGGCAGCAGTGTGTCATTAGATATTTCACGCATTGTGTATGTACGCTAGCTGTGTCGGGACGGCGCTGCGTGCTCTGGACTAGACAGTGAATTGGCCTGCACTGCGTTCAGAAATCAATGAGTATGCCTGAGGAGGTCGATTGTTGATTGCCGACAGCAAGTGCCTACCCATTTTACCCATGTCGTCATTCGGTGCCTCGATACTAGCGTCATCAGAATTGGTTCCAGTGCTGTGGATTAAATCCAAGCGATGTAGTAGGTTCCCATGCCATAGTATCGTGATTACTAATCCTAGTATTAGTGAAACCGTGCCCAATAGGCATACCCACAGGAGGAAGCTAAAGTAATTTTGTAAATGAAAGTAGTTCAGTTCCCATCTTTCAAGCACTCCCAAAATGGTTCGACGCCTTGTTCATGTAAGGGTGAGAATCAAAAGGGGTACGATTTCCAATGCCAGTAAAATGCTATCACTGTTTTGGATGTTTGGTTGAAGGTTTGAATGTTTCTTGGTTTTGTTCCGATGTTTTGAATGTTTTGTATGCTTTTGTTTGCAATAAAAAAGTGTAGGTGAAAAAAATGATATCACGGGGACTTGAACTTAAGAATTGTATTCGACAGGTTAGTGACACGAAAAACACAACAAAATATGACCTCCTCATAGCAATATGGCGAAAACGTTGTAAAAAACAAGCAGGCATCCCTATCGTTTCACAATTAATTTGGTCTCATTGTCCAATACAGATATATTTCTCTCCAGTCTCATCTTAGACAAATTTGTTTGAAGGTCAAACTGTCACTGAAGCATGTAGGCCTGCCATTTTGCCACATATGCTCCTTGGATAAGACCAATCCACCTGCCTCCATAATATCCAGTCCCCTTGCTACAGCCACCGACAGCAGCGCTACCATCCGTTTACCGACACCCAGCGGCCTCTCCTGAAAGCAATAGTTGCAGTAATGGTCCCTAGAGACTCGACAGTTGCCGTCGCGCATGAGCATGTCGAATGCTCTTTCGTATCACCGATCAGCGCCAACCAAGGGCGTAACCAAGATGATAGTGCCAACCAAGGGCGTAACCAAGAGGATAGCCAAGGGGCTTATTGGGGGGAGGGTAGCCCCTCCTGACGGGAACACGAGGTCTACCGATCGGCTTGCGCGGCCCGTCAGCTGTCAGAGAGGATATGGCTAGGCGTGACACAGCCCTTTACAGGGCTGAATGGGTCCCATGCTGGTCTGAGAGTAGGCCTGGTAGAGGGCTCTATGGTTGTCTGAGAAGGCCCTCGGCTGGTCTGAGATAGTATTTCATAGGCCTTAGAACTTTAGGTTCCTTGTCATTCCGAAAGGACCTTTGCCAGGCCTGACAGGGCCTTATCCCGGCCTGAGAGGGGCGTTGTCAGTTTGAGGGGATATTCAATCAGTCTAAGAGGGCGCTTTTCCGACCTGAGAGGGCCCTATAGTCGGTAACAGAGAACTCTCTGCTTCTTTGAGAGCATCATCAGTCGCGACCCGACAAGGCCATCGACCGGTGTGAGAGGGCCCTTGCCAGGCCTGAAAAGGCAATCTCAGACCGGCAATCTGCCGCGATCTGAGATTGCCCTTCTGAGGCACGAGAGAGGGTCCTATTCCAGTCCGAGAGGGCCTTTACAACACCTGAGAGGGCATTGAGCTTGTCCGGTCTGACTTGTCCGGATTGTAGGACCGGGGTGGTCCAGTGACAACACTGTGGACCTCAGTGCAGAGACCGCACCGACCGTGGGTTCGACTCCCACCTAGTCACCCGCGTTAGTGTTTCGTCCAACCCGGTGAGGCCCTTGGTCTCGTAAACCTTATCCCAAAGAGAGGAGGAGAAGGAGCTCCTCCTGTAAGTGGGCGAAAGGCCCGTTGGGGTGAGATGGAATACAAAATAAAAATAAATACAAAAATAAAATAAACCTGAGAGTGCCTTAGGCTTGTCTAAGAGAGCCATTGTCAGGTTTAAGAGGGTCCTGTGACAGTTTGAGAGGGCTCTTAGTGATTATTAGAGCCATCAGCCCGGTCTGAAACAGCTATTGGTCTAACAGAGGCAGGGTTACCGAATCTGAATCGGAGTCTTTTGTTGACGGTAATTTCAATCAGAATCGTGGTCGGATTCGGAGTCAATACAACTTTCGACTCCGATCAGGCTGGCTGCTGTTGGGTGTAACGTATGGGCAACGTGTTTTTAAGAACCGTTGTTAATTGGCTACCGATTGCTACAGTGTTTACGGCTTCGAAATGTTATTGCTATCCACTTTAAAACCGTCATATGTGTCATAATATCATAAGATATGAATATAATTAATTTTTATAAATATACATATTTTATATCCGGAGGGAGGATATGGCCAGTCAATGTTAATCGATTTCAGTTAACTAGTAATTTGTCAATTACATGACTGAAAGCCTGAAGTGAAACAGTGTTGTCGGCAGTGGTGGAACATTATGAAATCGGTTGGGGGGGGGGGGGGGGGGCTCAACGGCCGAATGGTCAAGTTGACTTACTAAATGTCCAATACTATATATATATATATATATATATATATATATATATATATATGTCCAATACTATATGTATATGTATATATAGTGTATAATTATTATATAATATACTTATTATAAAACTATTACAATTATTACAATTATGGAACCATTTTTTTCCGTTTCATACAGGAAAAAATACCCCCAAAATTTGCTCTCCAATTTCCTTCTTTCAGCCCATAAAATTGACAAATTACTAGTTAACTGAAATTGATAGGTAAACACTGACAAGGACAGCAACACAATTTCGAAGCCGTTAAATGCTAAATTATCGCCATCGGTGGCCAATTAAAAATGCATCTGAAAAACACGTTCCTCATACATACTTTTCACATGCTAGCCGGAGTCGGCAAAATTTAACTGACTCCGACTCCGGAAAAAATCACCTACTCCAATAGACTCGGATTCCGAGTCCGAGTCTGCAAGACTGCTTCCGACCGACATGGCTCTCTCAGCCCGTTTAAGGGCTCTCCAGAATGACCGAGAGCTTTCTCAGACTTGCACAGGGCCCTCTTAGGTCTGACAATGACCCTCTTAGACAAGCGTAAGGCCCTCTCAGATCAGACGGTGGTCATATCTGGTCGACCGATAATCCTCTCAAAGAAGCGGAGGGTCCTCTCTTAGGGACTTAGGGCTCTCTTAGGCCTGACCCCCCCCCCCTCTGGACGATTAAGGGTCCTTTCAAACTGGTGGATCTCTCAGACAGGCACAGGGCCCTCTCAGGCCTGATAATGGTAATTTCAGAACGACAAGGAGCATAAGGCTCTAAGGCCTGGAAGATAATGTCTCAAACCAACTGAGGCCCCTCTCAGACCGCCGTTTTTTCCGGTCTAGACAATGGCCCTCTAAGACCAGCCTGGGGCCCGCGCAGGCCTGGCAAGACTCGAGAGCCACTCGAGCCGACCGATGGTCCCCTCAGGCCGACTGAGTTCTCCTTCAGGCCAACCAAGGGCCCCCTCATGCCGATCAAGGGCCTCTCAAGTCGACCGAGAGCCCCCTAAGGCAGACAGAAGAGCCCCACAGGCACACTAGGGACCCCTATAGGCCGACCGAGGGCCACTCAGGCCGACTAAGGGCCCCTCAGGCCAACCGAAGGCCTCCTCAAGCTGACCGAAGGCCCCTCAGGTCAAACAATCACCTCCAACTGACCGAAGGCACCTTAGGCCGAAAAAGGGTCTTCTCAAGTCGACTAAGCCAACTGAGGGCCCTTCAAGGCGACCGAGAGCCCCCTAAAGCCGTCAGAGGACCCCCTCAGGCAGACGATGGCCCTTTCAGGCCGACCAAGGACCCCTCAGACCGAAAATCCCCTTCAAGCTGACTGAGATCCCCTCAGACCAAACGAGAGCCACTCAGGACGACCGAGGGTTCCACAGGCCAACAGAGGGTCCCCTCAAGCTGACCGAGGGCCCCTCAGACCAAGCGAGGGTCCTCAGGCCCACTCAGGTCCCCTCACGCGGACCGAGGTCCCCTCAGGCATACCGAAGGCCACTTAGACCGACTGAGGTCCCCTCAAGCCGACAAAGGGTCCCTCAGGCCGACAAAGAGCCCCTCAGGCCGAACTAAAAGCTCCTCAGGCCAACCAAGGGTCCCCTCAACCCGGCCGAGGTTCCCTCAAGCCGATCGAGGGCCCCTAAAGTCGACCGAGGGGCCCTCAGGCCAACCAAGTTTCAATCCAGGCCGACCGATGACCCCTCCAGGATGACAGAGGCCCCTTAGGCCGAAGAAAAGCTCGTCAGTCCGACTGGACACCCCTCAGGCCGACGAAGGGCCGGCCGGCCAAGCCGGCCGAGGTTCGATCAAGTCGACCGAGCCCCCCCCCCCCCCTAGTCGACCCAGGGCCCTCAGGCCGATCAGGCTGACCGAGGCCCCCTCCCCCTCAGGCCGGCAGGGGAACCCTCAGGCCAAACAATGGCTACTTAGGCCGACTGGAACCCCCACGGGTGGACGAATGACTCCTGCAAGTCGACGGAGTGCCACTTCAGGTCGACCGAGCTCCCCTCCAGGCCCAACGAGGCTCGCTCTGGCTGACCGAGGGCTCGTCAGGTCAACCAAGGACCCACTCAGGCCAACTTCGGTTAACCTCCTGGAAGAGACATGGACCCCTATGCCCCTTGGCCGCGATGACCCGATGCCCTTTGATGGTACGATCCCCTCGACGTTCCTTCGCATCAAACTATTATTGTAGCACGATATTTAGGATATTGCAATACCAGGGAGCCAAAAAGGCTGCATAAGCTATCAGCCTTATTTTAGGCAAAACATAAATTTACTACAAATTCTATTGAACGCCATTTAAATAAAACACTCCGATCACTAATTCGCCATGCTCCCCTCCGCTATTCGCTAATCTAAACGCTTGAACCTTGTATCTACAGACTTGTTAGCAGAAGAGAATCCATGCTACCAACTTACTCATATCGTAATCGAAAAGCAGTCGCAGATGGAATCACAATGTTCGTATACTTGTAAGATGGAATACTCGAGATCGTATCACATCTTGACAGTGTCCTGGCATTGGGAAATTTTGGGCGGAAAATGACACCCTATGGAGACTATTTTTCCACTCTTTTCCCCAAGTTTTCCTCTTAATTTTCCACTCCTTTTTCTAAAATGTATTGGATAATTTGAACTCTATACTGATTTATGGATGTAATGATAGGACAAGACAGGGAAAGACAGATCAAAATTGGCATAGGTAATAACTAATTCTGGTGCGCGGGTAATTGGACACTGATAAAGTCGAATACAATGGCTTTTGGTTGAATTTTCCACCCTATGCTTATTTTTTGCCATAATTTTCCATTTCGCACCTAAGCTCCAAAGCAATCCTAGGACCCTGCATCTTGATATGATGAAATACGCAAAATTCACAACAACAATCTGTACGGGTAGTCCTTGAAATTTTAGAGGGGCACACATTTTGGAAAACATTGGGGGGGGGGGGGACCGGAGCACCGTTGGGGGGGGGGGAGGGGGCTCAGCTCAGCATTGGGGGGGGGGGGGGCTCGGGCCCTCCCAAAGAGATATCAAGTTCCGCCCCTGGTTGTCGGCAAGTTCTTCTTGTATCTGTTGACAATGCATTCAGCTGATTAACACGCGCAGTGGAGAGGGGTATGTCACTAACACGCAGTGGAGGAGGGACACTTAAGTGCCCGCCCCTAATATCTCCAAAAGTATGGGAGTTAGAACAATACAACTTATAGAATAGTTCGATGCTATAATAATCTCCATTTTCTGAAATTTGGGTAACCTTCGGTCAATATCTTCAAGGTCAAACGAGGTCACAAAGGTCAAATTTGGCCAAATGTCAGAATTTTGGGAATTTGACCTCTGTGACGTCACAGCTCACCAGTAATGTATCCAAAGTTTCATTCGGGGATGAACAGTGGCATTGTCTACCGAATGGCGTTTGAATCATCCCGATCCAACGGTTGGTTCCGAAGATATCGCTTTGCCGACCTCGATTCTGGCCGCCATCTTGGAACATATATGATGGATGGCTGTGATGAGCATTGTGCAGATAAAAATCAGATGAAAAAAATAGCCTTTGCTCATGTTATTGTAATTCAAAAGATGATGAATCTATTAACCTATATTACGCCTTGCGGCTTCTTCAGGGCTAAACCAGAAGCCTATTTCACAAAGAAGTTAGTAATTACACATGTTTGCGATTACAAACGCAAGAAAATATTGCAAACCTCACAAAAAGACATTTCACAAACATTCACCACCTCTGAATTACTGATTGTAAAGACAATTGTAAACACAAATGTTAGTACAGCAGAAACCTTGAAATCAAGAACGTTTGTATTACAATTGATGCAGGGCCTATTTTAAGGGAAAACCACTGGGGGGGGGGGGGGGGGGGGGGCAAAAAGGTATCCCTATTTTTGGGGGCACCTTTTTGTGGCAAAGGGTATCCCATTTTTTCCTCCGCGGATTTGGGCCAGTCACTTGATTTTGGTATTCGAGCTTAAGAAATTCACTTTTCGAATTCACAAAAATTGATTTTGTGGGCATTTTTCCGAGAAAAAAAAAATGGGGGGGGGGGGGTCAAAACCCCCCAACAATCACAAATCCGAGACAGCCATTTGGAAGAAAATGTAATTTCCTTTCTTTTGACGTTTTTTATTTGCAATTTGCTTTGAAACTCGATTTTTACGATTTTCCCAACATTTATTGTTTTTCCACCAAAAATGGCATGACATGACGTCATTAAAACGTTATTTTCTCCCAAAATACTACATAAATTTCATTGAAATTTAGTGAGAAGACTTATAATTGGGGCAGTATAAGGTACTGCAAGTTTCACGTTGATATCTATCACAGTTTTAAAGTTATGTAGAAAATACGGGAAGGGGCAAATTCTTCCCCCCTCCCAGCGGGGCGCGTGTCACCGGGGCTGCATGAATTGCATCAGGTGTGCTGTTTTGTCTATCATTGAAAGCAAGGGATATATACAAACTTCAAATTCAATCACTTGAGAAAAGAAAAAACTTCCGTTTTCATGAAGTTTTCTCCTAAGATCATTGTTTTTCACGGTCAGTGCAGGGAACGCGCAGGAAAGGGGGGGGGGGAATACTAGTATTGCATGCCCCCCCCCCCCATATTCTTGTGTGTGTGTGTGTGGGGGGGGGGGGGGGGGTGCCCCTGATGTCCGCCCCTGGATCCGCCAGTGGGGGCGGATGCCATCCCCCTTAGATTTGTTTTGGAAATAGCGGAAAACGACGCCATTTCGCGCCGCCATTTTTGATATAACTGCTTGCCTATCAATTGCCAAAATCCTGTTAATTTGTTTACCTCGGGTCTCCTCAGGTCACGTCACTAAGTCAAGTCTAGTGATCCCACCTCCAAAAAATGTGAGGTCGTGCCGCCGTGGCACATTATTTGACCGATCAGTTGAATACTCACAGGATTTAAGCAGGTTACAAACACCCACAATTCGGCTATTTCGGATGATTTTTATATCGGTGACCTAAGGTGAAGTCTATTTTGTGACTTCCCAATTATAAGTCATTGGGGAAACATGAAAATGCATATAAATCCACAGGAAATGACCAAATTTGCCCAATTTCCCCCAGAGTACCGCATCTTTTGCAAAATACAAAGATCCAGTGGCGGATCTAGGGTTGGGCAAAATGGGCAATTGCCCCCCCCCCCCAACCGCCTGAAATCGGCGCAAGATTGACACATGTCCTGATATAGAAGAAAATCTCAGCAACTTTTACTAAGGAAAGTTAGCTTTAACACGCGCCCTGGACGGGGAGGGAGGGGGAGGGGGGGGGGGGGGGGGGGGCGAAATCCACCCACACATCCAGTTTTTCGCAGATAGCGCAAAAATGGCGGCGCTGCACGCCGCCGTTTTTTGCATACCTGTTCGGAAATGAACTACCCGCATTATGTCAAATTCTTGATCTCAGATCATCTCAGGTCAGGTCACCAGACCTGGTCAGGTGATGACCCCACTTCCAAAACGTTTGCGGTAGTACCGCAGCCACAGTTTTATGCCGATCGGTTTCAATCTAGCAGGATTTGATAAGATAATAGATACCTACAATTTGTTTATCTCGGATTTTTTTGTTGTATATCGGTGAACTAAGGTCAGGTCAATTTCGTGACCGCCAACACTGTTTTGTCAATAACTATCGACATAATGACGATAGAGAAGTGAAAACGGTACCAATGTGTTTGTCTCGTCGAGACACGTCCCCCAATATGCAACATGATATAATTGGGTCACCACTTGACCTTGACCTGTGATCAAATTTCGCAGTTG
Organism: Chirona hameri; assembly: GCA_036785665.1. Classification (NCBI taxonomy): domain Eukaryota; kingdom Metazoa; phylum Arthropoda; class Thecostraca; order Balanomorpha; family Balanidae; genus Chirona; species Chirona hameri. Next base: position 29,459 of record JAXIVJ010012431.1, read on the forward strand.
ACCTAACCTAGTCAACATTAACATGATTCAAAGCGCCTTGACGAGACAAACATGATGGCGTCAAACGTAATGCTTTATCTTTATTAGGTAAAAAGTTATTTGTGAAAAACAGTTTTGCCAAAAAAATAACATTTTTGACATTTGATGACCTCTGGAGCCTAAACTATTGACCTGAGCTAAAATCTGAGGACACCCTATCGATTGAATTTTTCAAGAGCTTTCCATTAATTTTCCGTTTGTTCCTAGCTATCATAGTTCATGTGATATCTGGGGATTTCTGGAGCGAAGTCCTAAAACTGTAAAATCTGACCTTTGATCACCTCTGGTGACCTCGATATTGACCTGACCTAAACAAATACCGATATACTTTCCATAGAGCTTTCCCGACCTATCTAACACCGTTTTTTGCTTGTTACGTTGCGTGGTTTTCGAGATCATAGGGGGGGGGGGGGCGTTTCGACGCCCCCCCCCTCGAACTCGGCTCCTATGGGACGTACACCAAGCCCGAAAACATCGTTCGAAAGCTTGTTCAAAAGCATTTTGAAGCTATTTCGGCATTTTCTTAACAGGTCGATATTGAGGTCACCAGAGGTCATCGAAGTTCAAATTTTCCATTTTTAGGACTTCACTCCAGAAACCTCCAGATATCACAGGAACAAACGGTACAAATGCTAGCTAGAAACAAACGGGGAAAAAGCAATGGAAAGCTCTTGAAACATTGAATCGACACGGATCGCCACGTGTCCTCAGATTTCAGCTCAGATCAATAGCTTAGGCTCCAGAGCTCATCAAATGTAAACAAAAACTATTTTTTAGCAAAAGGGTTTTCACAAATTACTTTTTACCTGAATATGATAAGGAAATAATTTTGACGTCATCGTGTTTGTCTCGTCAAGGCACTTCGAATCATATTCATAGGTTAATGATTCGAAGACCAGGTTGGGTCAACTTAGGTATTTGACCTCAGGTCAAGGTCAAGTGGTGACCCAATTAGGTCATGCTGGACATTGGGAGACGTGCCTCGACGAGACAAACACATTGGTGGCAGTTTCACTTATCTATCTTTGTTTTGTCGAGAGTTATTGACACACAAGTGTTGGTGACCTCGGATGACTTCGGCTGACTCTGTAGGGGTCACTGAACGAAAATTGCACCTGGGTCTTCAAGAATGTCCTATGATAACATGATCTAGAAGGAATTGGGCTGATATCGTGCGTATCCTCAGAATAGGAAGCATTTGAATATTTCCCCATTGACTTATAATGGGTAGGTCACGAAATTGACCCGACCTTAGGTCACTGATATCAAACATCCGAGATAAAAGAATTGTAGGTACTTAGGACTTTATAAAATCCTGTAAGTACGATGTCTATCGGCCAAAAACTGTGGCTATGGTGTGACCACAAGCTTTTTGGTCTGGTGACCTGACCTGAGATGAACCGAGGTATTTTTTAACATAATGTGGACAATTGATGTTTGAACAGCTATGCTAAAAACGGTGGAGCTGCGCGCCGCCGTTTTTCCGCTATCCTTGAAAAACCTGTGGGAAGGGGGGCGTCTAAACGCCCCCCCCCCCCGGCACGGCGCGGGTTAAATCAGCTATCAATGAAAAGCAAGCAAGCCAAATCCGATGCGTTTTCATAATTGTGTTACACTTTTTGGAATTCCCCCCCCCCCCAACCACCCGTTCTGGATCCGCCAATGCAAAGATCCATGTGGTATTTGTATCCTGTGACCTCCACGATGTAAAATCTATTCACCCTGAGGTCATTCGTCATTTTTCTTCCATAACTGTTTTTACCGAACCAGTAAGGCGCCGTAGTTGGCGATGAACGAGCGAACGCAAAGGAAATGTATGGTGAATTTCAACTGGATCAGGGAAGTAGTTTATGAGATACAAATACGTGGTGCACACGTGCGCACGTGCAGAAGCACCCCACCCCTGACTTGTGAGAATGTGGCGGCTGAGAGATCCTTAACCACACTCCAAATTTGAACACAATCGGCTCAGCAGTTGCCCCCACCCACTCCAAATTGTGTGGCGACGTTCCTGATCCAACAACACCCCCTCTCCCCCACTCTGCCGCCAATGGGTGATGTTCAAAGGATATTGAAATTCAAGATATTCCGGAAATAATGTAAAGATACTTATTTTGGCTGGGAAGTACTAAAACTTAGGAATATCATGACATTTGCATTGGATTTGTATACATTTATCACCAGGTAAACATATTTTATTTTAATTGAATACCTATCAAGCGAAAAATGACCTGGAAATACTGAAATCAGGGTGGGCAACATTTCTTGACTGGGGGGGCAAAACGGCTCACTGGGGGGGGGGGGCATTTGCCCCCCAGTTAACATGTTAAAATAGGCCCTGAATTGATGCTAATGACAAATAATTTGATTGCTAACAAATTAATTTAACAAATATTTACATTGTGGTTTATTTTTTATTCAAAATAAAATTAGTTATAGGGAGAACTATCTTTTAAGTAACATTTCATCGGAATGCAAACTCTGATCGTAAAAATACATCTTGGTAAGCAATTAGAGTAAAAAGAATTTGGCCATTCACCGGGTGGCGGAGCATAACAACAGGACTACTCTTAAAAGAAAGATCGTTGAATTTCTCGACCATTTTTTCACCTAACCTAGCCGATTTCCTAGGTCGTAAAGGGTGAAGGTTCACTGCACATTGCACAAGACATCGTTGACCGCTGCAATTCTATCGCCATGCGGTTTCTCCGCCCGGAGGCGCCCCTCACAGCACAATCGGTAAGGTGCACTGTGACTGGACTTCAAAGCTGGAGATCCCTGTTCCAATCTCTCGGGAAATAACTTTTTTTGGGGGCAGCTATACTCAATGTATATATACATTGCTTCTTCTTCAGTGGATAATGGCATGATGAACAAGAGAGAACAATTACATATACGAAACAAGGAAACTCGCGCGATAATTTAGCAAACACTCCGCAAACAACAGCGTCTTGCACACACCGCAGCTACACTAAAAATATACACCACAAGCACGCACAACATATATACTAACATGACTGGAAACCTGACTGGAAATCCTACTGATCAGGCGAGGCAAGGTGCCCAAGGGCCTGAACTGAAACAGCTAGTCCCAATGGATCTGGGCTCGGGAGAAAAGCTTCTAAGAATCCAGGACAATTCTCACATTGTCTTCAGTGGCAGGTTTGATGCAGCTTCCGTTTGTGGGCTATTGGGGACATTGGAGGAGGCAGACCTTCGCAGCCTCCGGGACCACCTGCATACTGCTCTGCCGGATACCATCCCTGCAACGGCTGGCCGTCAGCTTGCTCGGAGGAATGCGGGCAGCTCGGCGCGCCTGGTGGAAGATTGCTGGGCTCTTGGATTCTCCATTGTCAACGGCGTACTCGCAAGCCGAGCCAACTCAAGCACGCTCAGGCCGGCTTGGCGTAACCCGTTGGAGCCCCTCCCGCCCCCATCAAACAACGCGTCAGCCATCACCAGCTCAATGGAGGGGTTGGTGGCGTCGCATCTACGTCTAGAAAGAAGTTACTCCGGTCAGCAACGCGATATTAATCGCGTCAGAGAAGAGCTAGGGGAGCTGCGTGGCCTCCGTGAGGAGATGGCTGAGCTGCGGGATCTCAGGGAGAATGTGGCTGAGTTCCGAGCTGCCGTGGCTGATCGAGACACCCGCATCATGCACTTGGAGGCCCAGGTGGCGGAACTGCTGTCTTCGACTGGTACAGCCCCTCCTTCGCGGCAACCGGTCAGCCCGGAGAGAACCCGGCATCTTGCCAGAGAGGTGGCTGGCCTCATTAACGTACACTAACTCGGTGCATCCATCGCCGCTGCATTGCATTTGAGGGCGGGTGATTCTGACAGTGAGGCTGATGACCTAGTTTGGCCCTCTTTGGCGGCCGGGGCAGCTGGTGGTGCTCGCCGCCGTGAGACCGCGGCTCGCAGGGTCCGCGGCCGAGAGAATACTGCGGCCAGAGGCGCGCCAAGGTCACGCCCTTGGGCAGATGCAGCTGCAGTCTCTCGCGGCTCGAGTGTGGTGGCTCCAGCACCAACAACGCGGCGAGAGGAGCCGCGCCCCCTCCCTGCTGTGAACGCACCAGAATATCGTCAGCCTGCGGTCATTGGCACTGGACCGAGGTCGGCGCCTGTTGCCTCTGCTCCTGCGTGTGCAGCTCGTACGCTCTCTTTTATGCTGGAGGGAGTACGTCCAGAGGCAGCGGACGCGCGTGTGCGGAATCTGGTTGAGGAGGTGACGACCTCTCTGCTCAATTTTCAACGAGTGAAGCGGCATAGCGGTGCCCGGCGCGGCCTGAAAGCGTTCCGTTTCGACGTGGACGCCGCGGACGAAGCTGCCGTCACGAACCCCTGTAACTGGCCGGTGGGCCTGCGAGTCCGTCCGTGGACGGTGAAGCTATATGGTTGGCAAAATATCCCAGTGAGGACCCTTGGATTGGGCCAAACCGCGAATCCCAAGAGGCAGCAACCCACCTCAACAGCGCCACCTCTCAGCTCAGCAGAAGGCGCTGCTGCTGCTGCCCGTCTCAACCCTGCACAGTCATCGGGAATCACTGGATCAGGTCCGACTTCTAAGTTGGTGGCCACTGGGGTCACAGACAACAGCGCGGCGACGGCAACCTTCCTGCTAGAAGGGATCCACCTGGAGGCCTCTGACGCCCAGGTTCGGAACCTAGTCTGGCCACTAGTCAGCAACCTCCACGAGTGCCATGAGATCCGACGTGGAGGGATGCAGGCGGGAGCCAAGGCCCATCGGATCGTGGTGGATGCTGCGGATGGCGCTGCTGTCCTGAATCCAGCCAACTGGCCGGCTGGGCTACGTGTTCGCGCCTGGTCGACACAGCGTACACAGCCGTTTTAGCCCGTCAAGTCCCACCCAGCACACCGCCGGCAAGGAAACTGGTCGGAGGGGGTCGCCGATTGCGGTTTCAGACGTGGCTCCGGGCGACTCCAAGCTGCTGGAGAGACGGACTGATAGACGGACCTCTGGAGGCGAGCCTTTGGAGGGAGACCTTGCTGAAGTGACTGATGGAGCCAATCTGGTGGGTAATCTTAAAATTGGAGTGTACAACTGCGAAGGATTTCTGTCAGCTCTCCCGTATGTTACCTCACTGCTAAAGTCTTGTCATGTGCTATTTCTGTCGGAAACGTGGCTGTCTGCGTCAGAGCAGAGTACTATGACGCAAGTGATGCATGATGGCTGTAATGATTTATTATGTGTCCAATCATTTGCAATGGAGCTCCCTCCAGGTGTAGGTTCTGGTAGGCGACATGGAGGGGTAGCCCTAATCTGTAAGAGACTAGCCGGCTTAAATTTCCTTGAAATATCTTGTGATGACGCCCGGCTGTGCGGTGTAACTATATGTAATGATCGTAGCCCTCTAGTAACACTCTTCGGTTGCTACATGCCTTTCTGGGACTGCTCAGCGCAAACTGTAGATTATTACGCGGAAATTGTTGGTAAACTGGATGCCTTGATTGCAGCCCATCGATCCACCGCTCCAGTGGCTCTCGTTGGAGACTTTAATTGTGCGCTCCCATGGATGCCTGCAACCTATAGACCTGAGAACTGGGCGCAGTTGAGAGGGTTCTCTCCCCTGAGCTGCCAAATGCAGGGTCTGCTTGATGAACACGATCTGATAGTGGCTGAGTTCTGTTTCCCACAAGATACTTGCTATACATATGAGCGAGGGGACTATCACACTCTTATAGATCATATCGCCATACCTCGGTGCCTGAAAGCGGTTATGGTCAGCTGCAGAATATTGCCGCCTTCCTTTGAAAATCTGAGTCCGCATCTACCTATAATTGTCAGCTTTGATATTGCCATTCGTGGCACTGCTGACTGTGTGAACTCTGCCGGAGTGCCCATCCCACGCCCTGACTCTTTGAGATGGGACTCAGGGGAACGCAATGAAGCATACATGCATCTCCTGTCCTCTAGTCTTTCAGCCGTTCCAGGGAGCATCACGGACGTTGCTGGCTGCCTTGATGAATTTGCTGATTTCATTACGTCTAGCATTCACGCAGCGGCCCGAGACTCTGTCTAGTTGTGCCAGACCATCTCGACCCCCCACGGCCTGGTGAACTCCCTCGGTCTCAGCCGCACGAGACCGCTGTCGACTCTGGCATCGGGTTTGGGTCGAATGTGGGAGGCCATGGCAGGGCGTCGTGCATGACTGCTATCATGAGGCTAGGCGGGCTTATAGGCACGCCCGCAAGGTAGCTGCTCGCTCCAGTATTGACCAGGAAGCTAAACTCCTTCACAGGCTTCGCCAAGGAAATCCTCCATCTTTTTGGAGACATGTAGGAAGAGTTCGCCGCGAGCAGAAGCCTGTTCAGTGTGCGCTAGATGCCGATTGCTTTCGTGCACATTTCTCAGCGATCCATGAGGATAGCGAAGAGCAGCTCAGCCCTTCCCAGAGACTGATTCGTGACGCAGTAGCTGAGCGATTTGCCGAAGGTTGTGACGATGCTGAGCCAAGGGTTGTAGCACGAGAGGTGACTCAGCTTATCCCGAGACTGAAGCGAGGCTCCGCCCCAGGACCTGATTCTGTAACCGTCGAGCATTTGCTTTTTGGTCAGTGTCCTGAATTGCTTGAGGCTATTACTGGCTTGCTGACAGCTTGTTTTGTAACTGGACGTGTCCCAGCCTCCTTTTCGACTAGTGTGGTGAAGCCGATTTAAAAAAAGCCGGGTATGGACCCTAATCTGCTAGATAATTATAGGCCCATCTCATTGACGTCTACTCTGTCCAAGCTGCTTGAGCTTCTAGTGTTAACTGAATTGGAGTTGTCTTTCGTTCCGCATGACCTACAGTTTGGGTTTGTTCACCATAGAGGTACAACTGAGGCGTCCCTGTTGGTCAGTGAGACGGTGCAATGGCATCTAAGGAGAGGCTCTCCTGTGTTTGCGGCCAATTTGGACGCTAGGAAATTCTTTGACCGTATTTGGCATGACGGTCTTTTTTTGCACCTCATCGAGCTTCTGAGTGTCAGAACTTGGTGCCTATTGCTGTGGTGGTACCGAGAACTGCTTGGTCAAGTAGCCTTTCGAGGGTTTCAGTCTCGTGACTTCCGAGTGCACAGGGGAACTAGGCAAGGGGCAATTTTGTCGCCAACGCTGGCCAATGTTTTCCTCCGTCCTTTATTAGTGGCGCTGGATGACAGCGACAGAGGGGCAGTCCTCCATGGATGTCATGTTCCGGCGGCCTGTTATGCTGATGATCTGTGTCTCCTATCGTGTAACGTCAGCTATCTTGGTCATCTCCTATTTCTTGTGGAGAAGTTTGCAATAAACTGGAGGCTAGAGTTCACGAGTCCTGAGAAAGCCAAGACCAAGAGTCATTGTATTGTTTTTGGCAGTGACGCACTGGCAGAGGCACCGTCATGGTTCCTTACTGACCAACAACTTAGAGTAGTCAGTGAGACAGAGCATCTTGGCACTGTCGTCTCTTCTAACTTGCAGGCGAAACAGCACGTCAATCAGCGTGTGAAGCGTGCCCGCGGCTCCTTCTATGGCCTAACGCCTGCTGGCATCTTCAGCAAAGATTTAGCCCCCTTGGACAAGGCATTCCTGTGGCGCACGATTGTGGCTCCTTCTCTGACCTTTGGAATTGCAGTTGTCCCGCTCCGGCCTGAGGATGTCAGTGAGCTTGAAAGCTTTCAAGCTCGCCATCTCAAGGCGGCGCTTGGACTGCCACCTCAGGCCCACCATTCACCCCTACTTGCGGCACTTGGAGTGCCAAGCATCCAGGAGACCCAGAGATGCATGTTTTTTCGCGGGCTTTGCAATGTCTTTAAGTCAGAGCACAGGCTGTCCAGAGCCATGACGCGAGGCTTAGCCGTGCTAGCTGTTGACTCTTCCCAGCTGGATGGATCGTTTCTGGGGCTCGTGCATAGCATGTGTAATTCTAATTTTGAAAATGTTCTGTCTTTGGCCTCGGGGAACATCGACCCAGAAATGATCCATCCGCAGTCAGAGCCTGATGGAGTCGTTGACTCACTCCGTTTTTTGGCATCGTGCACAGATGAAACTGCCCGCCATCTGTTGCGCCTTATGGCGATGCCATGGTATTAGGTAATATATGGCGATGCCGACCTTTTAGCATTGATGTGGTCTCTTGGGATATTGATGTTGTACTGTACAATATCGTGATGCTCTGTTTTTGTGCAATGATGTGTGTGCGCACTGGCCACTGCTTTTGGAATTTGTCACTACATGTGATGCAAAATAAACGTGTTGATGATGATGATGATACCTATGGATAACTAAACCATTACCCCAACAACCTCGGCAACGTAACAACCTCACCAAGAAAATAACCTGAACAGTCAAACAATGTCAACTATCAATGCAGTTTCTGGAATTCAGAACCCTGACCAACTGGAATTACAAGTTTGTAATTGCAAACATTTCCTCACTTCCGTCAACCTTTGAGAAATAGAATATGTGCAATTGCAAACATTTTTACAAACAATATTTTTGTAAACTAGTTTGTGAATAGTAAATTGAGATTTACTGCCCTGGGGTTTTGTCAAATCCAAACTACAAACATGTGTAACAATTATTTGTAATAACAAAGAAATTCTTTGTAATGACAAACTTTCTTGCTTTGTGAAATTGGCCTCAGAGGCCTATTTCACAAAGAAGTTAGTATTTACACATGTTTGCGATTACAAACGCAAGCAAATATTGCAAACCTCACAAAAAGGCATTTCACAAACATTCGCCACTTCTGAATTTCCGATTGTAAAGACAATTGTAAACACAAATGTTAGTACAGCAGAAAGCTTGAAATCAAGAACGTTGTATTAAACTTGATGCTAATGACAAATAATCTGATTGTTAACAAATTAATTTAACAAATATTTACATTGTGGTTTATTTTTTTATTCAATATAAAATTAGTTATAGGGAGAATAGTCTTTAAATTAACATTTCATCGGAATGCAAACTCTGATCGTAAAAATACATCTTGGTAAACAGTTAGAGTAAACAGAATTTGACCATTCACCAGGTGGCGGACCATAACAACAGAACTACTCTTAAAAGAAAGATCGTTGAATTTCTCGACCATTTGTTCACCTAACCTAGAGCCGATTTCCTACGTCGTAAAGGGTGAAGCTTCACTGCACATTGCACAAGACATCGTTGACCGCTGAAATTCTATCGCCATGCGGGTTCTCCGCGCGGAGGCGCCGCTCACAGCGCAATCGGTAAGGTGCACTGGGACTTCAAAGCTGGAGATCCCTGTTCGAATCTCTCGGGAAATATTTTTTCTTTGGGCAGCTACACCTATGCATAACGAAACCATTACCCTAACAACATCGGCAACGTAACAACCTCACCAAGAAAATAACCTGAACAGTCAAACAATGTCAACTGTCAATGCAGTTTCTGAAATTCAGAACCCCTGACCCACTGGAATTACAAGTTTGTAATTGCAAACATTTCCTCACTTCCGTCAACCTTTGAGAAATACAACATGTGCAATTGCAAACATTTTTACAAACAATATCTTTGTAAAGTAGTTTGTAAATAGTAAATTGAGATTTACTGCCCTGGAATTTGTGAAATCCAAACTACAAACATGTGTAAAAATTATTTGTAATCACAAAAAAATTCTTTGTAATTGCAAACTTTCTTGCTTTGTGAAATAGGCTACAGAGGCCTATTTCACAAATAAGTTAGTAGTTACACATGTTTGCGATTACAAACGCAAGAAAATATTGCAAACCTCACAAAAAGATATTTCACAAACATTCGCCACCTCTGAATTACTGATTGTAAAGAAAATTGTAAACACAAATGTTAGTACAGCAGGAAGCTTGAAATCAAGAACGTTTGTATTAAACTTGATGCTAATGACAAATAATTTGATTGTTAACAAATTAATTTAACAAATATTTACATTGTGGTTTATTTTTTTATTCAATATAAAATTAGTTATAGGGAGAATAGTCTTTTAATTAACATTTCATCGGAATGCAAACTCTGATCGTAAAAAAACATCTTGGTAAGCAGTTAGAGTAAACATAATTTGACCATTCACCAGGTGGCGGAGCATAACAACAGAACTACTCTTAAAAAGAAGATCGTTGAATTTCTCGACCATTTGTTCACCTAACCTATCCGATTTCCTATGTCGTAAAGGGTGAAGGTTCACTGCACATTGCACAAGACATTGTTGACCGCTGAAATTCTATCGCCATGCGGGTTCTCCGCGCGGAGGCGCCCCTCACAGCGCAATCGGTAAGGTGCACTGGGACTTCAAAGCTGGAGATCGCTGTTAGAATCTCTCGGGAAATTACTTTTTTTGGGCAGCTACACCTATGCATAACTAAACCATTACCCTAACAACCTCGGCAACGTAACAACCTCACCAAGAAAATAACCTGAACAGTCAAACAATGTCAACTGTCAATGCAGTTTCTGAAATTCAGAACCCCTGACTCACTGGAATTACAAGTTTTTAATTGCAAACATTTCCTCACTTCCGTCAACCTTTGAGAAATAGAACATGTGCAATTGCAAACATTTTTACAAACAATATCTTTGTAAAGTAGTTTGTAAATAGTAAATTGAGATTTACCTGCCCTGGGGTTTTGTGAAATCCAAACTACAAACATGTGTAAAAATTATTTGTAATTACAAAGAAATTCTTTGTAATTACAAACTTTTTGCTTTGTGAAATAGGCTACTGATCAGAACAAGCAAACAACAGTATTTTCAAATTTAAAGATACAAGACTCATGACCCTAAATATGCGAACACCTCCGTTCTGAGTAAAACAGAAAGAACAAGAAAAACAAAACGAAAAACAAACAAAACCGCCTACCTATGTATACATCATAATAT
>JAXIVJ010012432.1:0-40342 GCA_036785665.1 Chirona hameri
TCGTCTCTCGTCTCTCGTCTCTCTGCTCTCTGCTCTCTGCTCTCTGCTCTCTGCTCTCTTCTATCTTGCTCTCTTGCTCTCTTGCTCTCTTGCTCTCTTGCTCTCTTGCTCTCTCTCGCCCTCGCCCTCGCCCTCGCCCTCGCCCTCGCCCTCGCCCTCGCCCTCGCCCTCGCCCTCGCCCTCGCCCTCGCCGCAGCGGCGTGTCTGACGGACCGTCTGCCTCGCCGTGCAGGACGCGGCGCCGGCAGCAGGAGGCCGCTGCTGGCGGCTCGCTGCACGCACCGCAGGGGAAACGGCGCCGCCTCTCCGGACAGCCGGGCGGCGCCGGCTCTGCTGCGCCGTCCTTGCGGCCCGCCAAAAAGCCCATCAAGTTCAAAAAGCTGGCCAACATCACGGCCAAAAACAAGGCGGCGGCGCTGCTGACCAAGACCATCACCGGGAAACGGAGACGGAAGCCGTTCAAGGGCCTCAGTTACTCCTTCATCAAGAAGAAAAAGAAGAAGGTGAAGAAGGAGTTTGCGGAGGAAGAGGAAGATGAAGCGGGTGAAGACGCGTCGGCGAACTTTTGTCACGTCCTGGAGCTGAACCAGCCCGAGGCTATGAAAGCAGAACGGAGTATGGCCTCTGAGACGGAGGAGGAGGGACTCGGCGAGGGAGCTGTTGAGGAGCTGGTGGACGACGCTGCTGATCTGGGGGAGGGTCTGTCTGACGACGCCGGCCAGCCAGTGAAGTCGGCCGCGGCTGGCGTGTTTGAGGAGTCGGCCGAGTCTGCTGAGTCCGAGGCAGCGACAGAAGACGAGGATGGGGCGCGGGGGGAGGAGGGCATGCCGCAGCACGCGCTGGAGCTGGCGCTGAGCTCTGAAGACGACCAAGATGGCTCCATCGAAGACAGCGAGGAGACCCGCCAGCAGCTGCTGAAGGGGAAGGCCAGGAAGAGCATCCCGCAGGTGACGCTGAAGAAAGCGTTTGTACCGAGCGTGGCGCGCGCGCTCAGTCCCCCGGACAGCTGTCTCAGTGATGAGTACGAGGACGAGGAGGGTAAGTCTACTGACGGCTTCAGTGATGAGTACGAGGATGAGGAGGTGGGTCTACTGACGGCTTCAATGAGGAGTACGAGGACGAGGAGGGTGAGTCTACTGACGGCTTCAGTGATGAGTACGAGGATGAGGAGGTGAGTCTACTGACGGCTTCAGTGAGGAGTACGAGGACGAGGAGGGTGAGTCTACTGACGGCTCCAGTGAGGAGTACGAGGACGAGGAGGGTGAGTCTACTGACGGCTTCACTCTAGTGAGGCTTCATTCTAGTGAGGCATCACGTCTTACGTGCGGCTAAAAATAATGTCGCGAGCAAGCTTAGTTGTTAAATGTTCAAATGGCTTTGCTGCTAACAATATATCATTATCTGGGCCATTTACTTCTCAAACTGCAAGCTCCGTGCGTCTAGAATCGTCCGGCCTGTTTCGCATTATGTCCATTGTGTCTGTGACATGCTCATTGTGTTCAGAACAGATGTTTCAGCTAATTAGTGCCGTGCAATTATTATTGGGATGTTGGACAATGGACAATGTACATGTTAACCGGAGCACCGCTAGATCATGCAGTAACATTGTCAGTACGTGTGACCAGGGCTGCGGAGCTGATCGGTGGTCAGGACCCTGACCCTGCGGAGTCGACTCCGACTCCGACCCACCGGAGTCACTCCGACTCCGATTCCGAAATCGACTCCGGTCTTTAATTAACTGAATCTATTGACAACGGGCACAAGAAGTAATCACCCGCAGCCAGTTTACCCGTTTCAAAATTGGATTTCATTTAATGGAAAATATAGTAGCTAAATGAAATAGATAGACACAAGTGCTAACCCGTCCGCTCCGCTGGTCGATTACAAGTTAAGTGGTGGTGCAAGTCAGTGATAGGCAATTAGGGATTGATAACCCGTACTACCCGCGACACCTGTCGTACCTATAATAAGTTTTTGTACCCGTCATACACCCGAAGTACCCGTCAAAACCCTACGGTGCCCGACATACACACGTAGTACCCGTTGTGCCCTGGAGAACGCGTGATAACCCCGTTATAGCTGGCACTCACCCATTATACCCGTGGAACACCTATGGCATCCGTTATACACCCGTTAAACCCGTGAAAACTCCACCCCGGCTTAGCGTATATGTGCATTGATATATGCTGTACCGTATGTCGATGACCTTCGTTTCGCAGTGATTCCGTGGTTGCTTCTCATTGGTTGTGACACTGTAGTATCCGTGGTTGGATTTGATTGGCTTTCGACTGGAGTGAAGTGAGGTAAAACCCGTATCCGTAAACTGTTTTTTTTTTACGGTAAAATATTTGTTAACACCTATGTTAGTTACAGCACAAACCTTCGCCCAAAACTGCACAACCTACAACTGTCTAAAACTATCGTATCAAATGCGTCGGAAATGTACGAATTATATACCACTCGGTAGTATCCGTAAACTCGTTTGAAAACTTTACAATCACTTTCATCTCAATGTGGTACTGCAATGTAGAATTACCGCTTTAATTAGATAAATTCGTGGCGGATAGACAGACAGACAGACGCTTATCAAATAGTAATATAGATTGTCTGACCATAACATTATATTTAAAGATTCTAGAAGTCCTAAACAATAAGTTGTCGGGTCTTGTGACAACCCTACCGAACACATGGATATTAACCAATAAGTAAATACCATAGTTCATCAATTGCACGACGTTTAACTCGCCTGAGCAAGCACGTCACTTTAAACCGTTTTTCTTCTTCCGCAACTTTATTTCTCGTGATCGTTGCTTAGATTCCTTGGGGTGGCATTTTGGATATGCATCTGATGACACACCCCAGGTTCGATTTCGCCCACCGTGTTACACGATTGAAACGAGTGTTTAGCATGACTGAATATCATTAAAGGGACACTCCCACCTTAACATTAGTTTTGAGTTGAGATAGCCATGTTGTTGGATTTGCATTGAAATGTTGGATTTGCATTGAAATTAAGTAGGGCAACAGTTAAAAAGCCACATAGGTCTAATAAAAAATAAATTCGAGCTTGGTCTTGACAATTGTAACGAATAAATCCCACATGTATTTGAATAGGGGTCTAAAGCCGATGACGTCACCTCTCTTTACCAAATGGTGATGATAGTCAACTTGTTTTAAGGTTAGACTTGGAGATATTTGCGTGTTTCAAATGGTTTGGTAATTGGTTTGTTTTGTATTCAAAGCGCCAGAATTGTCTCGAAATAATTGTGCCATACTTTGGCAGCGTTAAGGATTTCTGTATAGCTCTCTAGAGCTCAATATGACGTCATCAACACAAATATTAAAACTTAACTTTTTATGAAATTGAGCACTGTTTGCGAGAAACAAATGTCATAATCATGTTCAGCAGCAATTACTCCATATTGTGCACCAAAGCGGCGTACATTTGACAACTTTTGGGAAGGTGGGAGTGTCCCTTTAAATGGCAAAGGAATCGAAGCAAACAAAGTCGAAGGGGCATGATTTTTTAGTCATCGCCACCCGTGGTTCACTAAAATGCACATGAAGAAATATTTTGCCCATGCGCTGCCCATGATTGACAGCCGGAGTCGGCAAAATTTTGCCGACTCCGGCCGAAATCACTGACTCCGACCGACTCTGACTCCAACTCCGACTCCGCATCCCTGCGTGTGACATTGTGACTTGGTTCCAGTCCGGGTTTGGGGATAACCTGCTGCCACCGTCTCTTCTCCGAACTCCCGTCTGTGTTTGCCAGTGCCGACTCTGACCTCCCGTCTGTGTTTGTCAGTGCCGACTCTGACCTCCCGTCTGTGTTTGTCAGTGCCGACTCTGACCTCCCGTCTGTGTTTGTCAGTGCCGACTCTGACCTCCCGCCTGTCCCCGTCAGTGCCGACTCTGACCTCCCGTCTGTGTTTGTCAGTGCCGACTCTGACCTCCCGTCTGTGTTTGTCAGTGCCGACTCTGACCTCCCGTCTGTGTTTGTCAGTGCCGACTCTGACCTCCCGTCTGTGTTTGTCAGTGCCGACTCTGACCTCCCGCCTGTCACCGTCAGTGCCGACTCTGACCTCCCGTCTACCCCCGTCAGTGCCGACTCTGACCTCCCGCCTGTCACCGTCAGTGCCGACTCTGACCTCCCGCCTGTCCCCGTCAGTGCCGACTCTGACCTCCCGTCTGTGTTTGCCAGTGCCGACTCTGACCTCCCGTCTACCCCCGTCAGTGCCGACTCTGACCTCCCGTCTGTGTTTGTCAGTGCCGACTCTGACCTCCCGTCTGTGTTTGTCAGTGCCGACTCTGACCTCTCGTCTGTGTTTGTCAGTGCCGACTCTGACCTCCCGTCTACCCCCGTCAGTGCCGACTCTGACCTCCCGTCTGTGTTTGTCAGTGCCGACTCTGACCTCTCGTCTGTGTTTGTCAGTGCCGACTCTGACCTCCCGTCTGTGTTTGTCAGTGCCGACTCTGACCTCTCGTCTGTGTTTGTCAGTGCCGACTCTGACCTCCCGTCTACCCCCGTCAGTGCCGACTCTGACCTCCCGTCTGTGTTTGTCAGTGCCGACTCTGACCTCTCGTCTGTGTTTGTCAGTGCCGACTCTGACCTCCCGTCTACCCCCGTCAGTGCCGACTCTGACCTCCCGTCTGTGTTTGTCAGTGCCGACTCTGACCTCTCGTCTGTGTTTGTCAGTGCCGACTCTGACCTCCCGTCTACCCCCGTCAGTGCCGACTCTGACCTCCCGTCTGTGTTTGTCAGTGCCGACTCTGACCTCTCGTCTGTGTTTGTCAGTGCCGACTCTGACCTCCCGTCTACCCCCGTCAGTGCCGACTCTGACCTCCCGTCTACCCCCGTCAGTGCCGACTCTGACCTCCCGCCTGTCACCGTCAGTGCCGACTCTGACCTCCCGCCTGTCCCCGTCAGTGCCGACTCTGACCTCTCGCCTGTCACCGTCAGTGCCGACTCTGACCTCCCGTCTGTGTTTGTCAGTGCCGACTCTGACCTCCCGTCTGTGTTTGTCAGTGCCGACTCTGACCTCCCGTCTGTCCCCTTCAGTGCCGGAGCGCGTCACCCCGGCTGCCGGCGGCGGTGGTCGGGCTGCGGACGGCGCCGCCTCCGTGGCCTCGGCGGTGAAGCGGCGGCGGGGCAGCGTCACCTGTCCGCCTGTCACCGTCGCCCTGGGTCGGTTGGGCCGGCGGGCAGATTCACTGACCAGCTCTCCGGCCGGCTCCGTCACCGGTGGCAGCGGCGCCGGCGAGGCCGCCCCGCCGGAAGGCACCGTCCCGCCAGCCAAAATGGTCAGTACGGCGAAAGGTGCCATCGGCTGAACACTGGCGGATCCGGGGGGAGGGAGGGGAGGGGAGGCAGGGACAAAAGCCCCTCTCCATCCCAAGCTCGACAGGGGCGGCAATAGAAATTAGTCCCCTCAAAATCCGCTGAAACTGGCGATGAAAAATGGATACTGCCTGCGAAAAAAAATAACTTCTTGCGAAATAAGTCAATCTTGTTTTGCCTCGTTCGTGTTTCCTCTATTTGGTAGCATTTTGGTAGCAGTAGGGATGGGAAAGTGGCGCGTCTGACGCTATTTTGGAGTGATTCACAACCGGCGTAAGTTATAATTGTACACGCAGCGTCGCAGCCTTTGGTCTCCTGCTGTCTGCTGGGTGGCAGAGGAGCGCGTGAGTGAATTTCCTTGTATAGGTACCTAATATGTTGTGTGGAATATGTCTACTAGTATTAAGTAGGGTAATTAGGATCAGTAAAAAAACAAAACAATGTTCTTCTTTTTGTAGCTGGGGCCTCCACGACAAATCGACAAAAACGAAGTGCAAAATGACACCGTCATGTCACCGATTTTGACAAAAATTGGTATATGGGGTAACCTAGGGCGATAAAGCGAGCTGTGGAAGTTGTATAGCAATGCAAGCAGTGGTTCCTGAGATATTACCTCGGGCATTTTTATAAGGTCACGATGCAAGTCAATCTTCGTCAGCCCATATGGCGGGGAATTTATGAAGCAATATATATGCATTATATGTCATTAGAATGACAATGAGCTGTTCTATAACATGGTGATGTTGATTTTTTTCTCTCGAAAATTTCCAAATTTAATACGTTTCCGAATTTTTACAACTTTTGTGGATCCTTTTCTCAAACGTGTTTCTATTTTTTCGCTATGCTATTCTTACGTGTAAGGACGTGTCAATTAAGTGCAAAAATAAAATTGAGGGATATTTGCCTCCAAATATCTCAAATTTTTTCATTTTACATGCTATTTTGTATATAAAATATGCTATTCGCTAATAACTTTTGACTGAATAAAACTAGAATGGTACGGTAAACGCCATTTTGTTGTTATCATCAAGACGAGTTGAATGTTCTGCAGCATGACTTATTTCTGACATTTTATGATCTTGACCTTAAATTTCAAAGAGTAATTTTGTGAAATTTTGAATATTTTTTTTTGGAAAACCAAGCCAAGTGCATTTCCTATTTGTTTACTTTATTATTGTCAAGTGTAAAGAAATGTCGTTCAAACATACAAATAAAATTGATGGTTATCTGTCTTCAAATATGCTAAATTTTGTCATTTTATATATTATTTTTGTGAAAGATGCTATTCCCAATAACTTTTGACTAAATATAGATAAAAAGGTAAAATGACACCATTTTATTATTTCGTCGAGACGCGTTGAATGATATGCAGTATGATCTCTTTCTAACATTTGGTGACTTTCACCTAAGGCCAATGTCAAGGTTCAAGGTTAGGTTTCCAATTGTGTCCTTTCTGTCGTACAAAGGAAGAACCACGCATGTCACGGTTTTCGGCAACTGACGTGTTTTTCTTTGCACGGCAGCTTTGTGGCGATGTTATATATCTTAAAACTTGTCTTGTTGCGAGGAATTCTATTGTGCTTAAATCAGACTGGTTATTGATTCGTCACTGATTGAATCGATTGGAATCATTCAATCAAAATTCCTTTATCAAACAATAATTGATTCACCACCAGATCTTTTGATTCATGAATCGTGATTGAATCAAAACCCGCATCAAATCAAGGCTGATTGAATACAAAAATTGAACGATTCTTAACGATTCAAGTACACTGGTAAATTGTGCAAATTTACATGCAGTCTCAGTGGCTACATTAATTTATACCGAAATGGTATTTCTGCAACATTGTTTTAATGATCATATATATGTATGTTTCCATTTGTATTGATTTGACATAAATTCACCACATATATTTAAATGTTGAGAAAAACGTGAATCGATTAAAATATTTGTTTTGATTCTTTGAATCGGAAAGAATCAATTCTCAAAATTTTCTCCGTGAATCGAATGGTGATTGAATCATTCAGATTCCAAAATGAATTATGATTGAATCGTTCCAAAACAAAAGTTGAATCAATAACCATTCTGGCTTAACCTAGGGGGGTCCTAAAACGACCCCCTCATATTTGTCTTGCATAACTTTGTACACATACGGCGCATCTTGCTGAAATTTGCAGCAGCTGAGTTTACAACAATTATACGTATGCTGTATAAATTTCGTTGAAATTGGTTGAGAAATTTGGGAAGTAATAACGTTTTGATGACATGTTGTTGGAAAAACGATAAATGTTTGACAAATCGTAAAAAAACAGAGTTTTGAAGCAAATTGCAAACGCAATTCAGCAAAGATATAAAATATAAAATTTCATATATATAAAATTTTCTTTAAAATGGCAATCTCGGATTTGTGAAATTTTGTGGTTTTGACCCCTAAAATGAACAAAAGCTTTTTTTAAATCACCGAAAAATCAAAATTTCGAAGATGTTAAAACGGAATATATGTGAGAGAACTGAGTATGGATAATACTCAAACCAAATAACAAAGCATTATCTCTATTTTTGACTGAGTGATGGCTCCCTAAGTGTAAGAAACTCATGACGTCATTTTTTTATAACTTTTTTGGACTTTTTTTTAACCAGATATGAATAAATAATTACCTTTTATGTATTTCTGAGGCAAAACTGGTCTAGGAACATGCCTTTTTGTTAACATTTATCAATTTCAAATTTTGAGGTTTTCTGATAGAGCAAAATCGCTGTTCTGGACGTGTTCGATCGAGGTCATTCACTTTTTTCATTCAATTCAAATTCAAACCTAAAAATAGCATACCGTTAGATTCCAAACATAACAGGCAACATGTTGGTTCTTACCGCGTTGCTCTATCTTGCTTGGTTTGGAAGTTAACAACGGGTCTTTTTAGATCCCCCCCCCCCCCTCCGAAGGGCGAAGGTTGAAAAGCTCCCGTATGGCGAGGGTTAACCCGCGACTTACTGGGGTGGCTATTTTTTGCCCCCCCCCCCCTCCCGTTATTTTGCAATAACTCTTAAACCAACACCAGTATCGTCACCAATCTTGCAGTACTTTCTCTCACATCAATTCTACATATGTTGGCCAAAGGAAAAAGTTGAGGTTATGATAGGTCAACCGGAAATGACGTCAGAGTGACGTCATGTTCTTCGGTTTTTGTTGCAAAATAATGGTTTGCGGAAAATGCTGTCAAAGATGCAATGTTTGAGATAAATTAAATTGTTTTAAATCAAATTACTGACAATAGACCGGTCTATGAAACTGCAATCTCGGATTTTTGAGGTTTTTATTCAAAATTTTGAGAAATCCAAATATTTTTTGTTTTGTTTTTACAAAATAAAAAAATCAGAATTTTCAACAACAAAAAAAAAACGGATTATGTGTTATTGAGACGTGGTCGGTAAATATGTGTACCAAATTTGAAGTCGGTATCTTCAAAAATGACTGACTTATGACCTATGAATGACAAAAATCGACCACCTCTCACAGCATTACTATGCATAACAAATGCATTTCCATTTTTGCCTTTTACTTCTATGTATATGGAACAAACAATGTTCTAAGGTCATTTTCGCGTTCTAGACGAAAAACAAACCCATAAACATGTGTTACAACGCCTAATGACCGTAATCTGCAGTTTGACCTCGTGACCTCGGATGACCTTGACCTGACTCAAGGTCATAAACAGCTTAGAATGGTACTTAGAAGTGTCATATACACGAATCATACCGATTTATCGACTGTTTATGCGTTTAATATCGCAATTTTGCGCGACAAATCCACCCATCGAGACCTTTTGATACGGTCAAACATTTTGTACTTGACCTGTCCTGTGACGTCATCGATGACCCCGAGGTCCGAGGTCAACAATATTATGTTTCCCTCGATAAATTTCCCAGGGCTATCGAATGTCGTTTGAATTTTTACAATCGGTCCAGTAGTTCCGGAGATCCGAGGGGGGGGGGGATACCCCCCCCCCCTCCCCAGTAAGTCGCGCTATGAAATATACCCCAGTAACTCGCGGGTTAAAGAACGCCTGATCGTCAATTCATTTTAATTTGAATGTCGAAAAGCAACTTCATAACTTCCTTCTCGGTGTAAAGAATGCCCGAAAATGTCTCAGTTTGCTTTATAATCATCAACGATCGCGCAATTATTTTAATACTAATGAATTCCTATCTTCAAGACAAGTTCAAAGATTTATAACAACGCCGTGTCGGTCAAATTTGGAAAGGCGACCTTGCGCCGTGACCTTGCCCTTAGGTCAATGTCATCAAATGGTAGCAAGAGGTCATGCTGCACAGCATTCAACGCGTCTTGGTGATAACAAAATGACGTTTACCGTGCCCTTCTAGCTTTATTCAGTCAAAAGTTATTAGCGAATAACTTATTTTTTATACAAAATAGCATAGAAAATGGCAAAATTTTAGATATTTGGAGGCAAATATCTCTAAATTTTCTTTTTGCACTTAATTGACACGTCCTTACACGTAAGAATAGCATAGCGAAAAATTAGAAACACGTTCGATAGTACGATAGTACAAATAATCGAGCTTTGCTGCGTGGTCATATTCCGCATCACAAGGCGGGAAGGGTGTTGTGGATGATCCTGGATGATCTCTAATAATTACTCGCACTGGAGTCGTTTCGAATCGACCCTTCAGATTTTGGCTGTTTCAACAGCTGGGGCATTCCACGGCATTTCGACAAGTCGAAATAACCCTCATCTCTCACTTTTTGTTCAAAATTGGTCTATAGGGTTATCTCGGGTCCTGAATTCAGCTGTGACAATATTAGCTCGATCTGACCTCAGGTTTTCGAGTTATAGCCTCTGGCATTTTGGCAAGGTCACGCTGCAGAGGTAGGCTTGGAGGCTAAAATAACGCATTTTACTTAACTATCAAAAATAATGATATGGCTGAATTCGCAATGAAACATAGATTCTATTTCTGTCCTTTTTTTGCGTGACCTTGAATGACCTTGAAACCGTGACCTCGTGACCTTTTTTCGTTGACCTCGTATGACCCCGGGTACACCTCTGATTTCAATTTTTTACGTTGCAAAATATTCGTCAATATATTGCCTAACAACGCAAAAAATAAAAAAGTGCGTTTCCCTTAAATTTCCATATTTTCCGTCGATATACGTGCGTGTTTTCGAATTACCCCCAAGGGGAGGAGTAACAGGCGAATATCTGCGAACCTATGGGACCGATTTGGGTGGGATCTTCACTATTCGATCCGGCGTGGTAAAACACAGTGCCATTTGGAGTTTATCCACTTTGGTCTAATCTAAGTGGATCAAATTGGACAAAAACCGTCAAAAATCGTTGCCGACAACGTCATACTCCAAAACTATGGGACTGATTTGGGCGGGGTCTTCACTATTCGATTCGTCGTGGTCTAAGACGGTGCGATTTTGAGTTTTATTTATTTTGGTCTCATCTAAGTGGACCAAATTGGACCAAAACCGTCAAAAATAGTTGCAGACGTCATACTCCGAACCTTTGGGACCGATTTGGCGGAGTCTTCACCATTCCATCCGACGTGGTCTAAAGCGGTGCCATATTCAGTTTTATCCACTTTGGTCTAATCTAAGTGAACCAAAATTTCATTTTGGTTCCAAAAACCGCCAAAAATCGTTGCCGACGACGTTATGCTCCGAACCTATGGGACCGATTTGAGTGGGGTCTTCACCATTCGATCCGGCTCGGTCTAAACGTTGTTGTTTTGAGTTTTATCCACTTTGGTTCAATCGAAGTGTACCAAATTGGACCAAAACAGCCAAAAATCGTTGCCGATGTCATGCTCCGAACCTATGGACCGATTTGGGTGGGGTCTTCACCTTTCGATCCGTTTTGGACCACGCCGGATGGCTGCGTGGTGTTACTAGTCACCCTGACAATGTGTATACCAAAAATCGGGTCTCTAGCTGCAATGGTAGCTGAGATATCCGCCCGTTACCTCTCCCCCTTAGGGGTAATTCGAAAACACGCACGCATATTGGCGGGAAAAATATGAAAATTAGATGAAAAACGCTTCTTTTTTTGCGTGTTAGGCAATATATTGACAAGTATTTTGCGATGTGAAAAATTGAAATCAGAGGTGTACCCGGGGTCACACGAGGTCAACGAAAACAAGGTCACGAGGTCACGGTTTCAAGGTCATTCAAGGTCACACAAAAAAGCCCAGAAATAGAATCTCTGTTTCATTGCAAATTCAGCCATATAATTATTTTTGATATTTAGTTAAGTCAAATGCGTTATTTTGACCACACATACCTCTGCAGCGTGACCTTGCCAAAATGCCCAAGGCTATAACTCGAAAACCTGTGGCCAGATCGAGCTAATATTGCCACAGCTGAATTCAGGACCCAAGATAACCCTATAGACCAATTTTGAACAAAAAGTGAGAGATAAGGGTTAAATATGAGGAAAAATTGTCGAAATGTCGTGGAATGCCCCAGCTATGAGAAACGCAATTGCAGTGTATAATGATTTAGGATATATTGTATCGCTCATCGGAGCTGCGAATGGTCGGCCGACTTTTCCCTAGATCCCATTTATGATCCCATTTTGAGTGTCCCATTTTGAGAGGCTAGTCGATTTGATACACCCCTTCAGTTTCCGTGTCAATATGTATATGCGTTCTTTCTGTTTCTGCCGCTCAGCTATAACGCACCCTGCCTTCGTGTCCTCCTCAGCTGGACCCAATGTTGACCAGTATAGCATGTAAGTGTGTGGAGGCCAAGACGCCCAGTGCCGACCTGGACCTGGCCAAACAGGACTACTACTGCCGCGGCATTGACGCCATCGACGGTCGCCTGATCGGCTGCTGTAATCTCGTCAGCAGCACGAGGTAACGCCCCCCCCCCCCCCCTGTCACCAGGCGGCGGGGTAACGCCCCTCCCCCTGCCACGAGGCGGCGGGGTAACGCGCCTCCCCTGTCACCAGGCGGCGGGGTAACGCGCCTCCAATGTCACCAAGCGGCGGGGTAACGCTCCTCCAATGTCACCAGGCGGCGGGGTAACGCACCTCCCCTGTCACCAAGCGGCGGGGTAACGCGCCTCCCCTGTCACCAGGCGGCGGGGTAACGCGGCTCCAATGTCACCAGGCGGCGGGGTAACGCTCCTCCCCCTGCCACCAAGCAGCGGGGTAACGCGCCTCCCCTGTCACGAGGCGGCGGGGTAACGCGCCTCCAATGTCACCAGGCGGCGGGGTAACGCACCTCCAATGTCACCAGGCGGCGGGGTAACGCACCTCCCCTGTCACCAAGCGGCGGGGTAACGCGCCTCCAATGTCACCAGGCGGCGGGGTAACGCGGCTCCAATGTCACCAGGCGGGGCGGGGTGCCGGTTCATGTTTGGCCAGTGCCCAGGTGTACTCTGTGGTTGCCTCCCCTGTCACCAGGGGGGGGGGGGGGTGCCGGTTCATGTTTGGCCAGTGTCCAGGTGTACTCTGTGGTTGCCTCCCCTGTCACCAGGGGGGGGGGGGGGGGGGTGCCGGTTCATGTTTGGCCAGTGTCCAGGTGTACTCTGTGGTTGCCTCCCCTGTGACCAGGCGGGGCGGGGGGCCGGTTCATGTTTGGCCAGTGTCCAGGTGTACTCTGTGGTTGTCTCCCCTGTGGCCAGGCGGGGCGGGGGGACGGTTCATGTTTGGCCAGTGTCCAGGTGTACTCCGTGGTTGCCTCCCCTGGCACCAGGCGGGGCGGGGTGCCGGTTCATGTTTGGCCAGTGTCCAGGTGTACTCCGTGGTTGCCTCCCCTGTGACCAGGCGGGGCGGGGGGCCGGTTCATGTTTGGCCAGTGTCCAGGTGTACTCCGTGGTTGCCTCCCCCGTCATCAGGCGGGGCGGGGTGCCGGTTCATGTTTGGCCAGTGTCCAGGTGTACTCTGTGGTTGCCTCCCCTGTCACCAGGGGGGGGGGGGGGTGCCGGTTCATGTTTGGCCAGTGTCCAGGTGTACTCTGTGGTTGCCTCCCTTGTCACCAGGGGGGGGGGGGGGTGCCGGCTCATGTTTGGCCAGTGTCCAGGTGTACTCTGTAGTTGCCTCCCCTGTGACCAGGCGGGGCGGGGTGCCGGTTCATGTTTGGTCAGTGTCCAGGTGTACTCCGTGGTTGCCTCCCCTGCCACCAGGCGGGACGGGGCGCCGATTCATGTTTGGCCAGTGTCCAGGTGTACTCCGTGGTTGCCTCCCCTGCCACCAGGCGGGGCGGGGTGCCGGTTCATGTTTGGCCAGTGTCCAGGTGTACTCCGTGGTTGCCTCCCCTATCACCAGGCGGGGCGGGGTGCCGGTTCATGCTCCAGGTGTACTCTGTGGTTGCCGGCCGGCCAGTGGTAGGTATTGGGTCATGCTCCAGGTGTACTCTGTGGTTGCCGGCCGGCCAGTGGTAGGTATGGGGTCATTCGGCCACGGCAGTCGGGCGATGTGTCGGGCAATATAATGCCTCTGTCGATCGCCGACGGTCGTAGGTGCCTCCGACTCAGTAGATGTGTGTTACTGTACATTCACTGGGGCTTTGTCATCATCGGCTAACCTATTTTACATTCAGCTTAGCGTATGGTGCTGATGAATAACTCAGGTTTGCCGTTGGGTGATGAATTATGAATGCGTGTTTTATTTGCATTTCTAGCAGTGCTCTATGTCGACGTGCTGTGGAGGAATGTATACGTCATTTGTATTCCTAGTGTAGGTTTCGCTTCTGGCCGTTTGAAGGTCATAGATAATCTTTCCAGCGCAGTATTGTAATGATATTACGCCTGGTTGCAGGATGATCCGTCCCAGTTTCAAGGTGCCGTTTCTGCTCATGTGTGGTCTTCACCGGGAGCGGATGCGCCGCCACCACTGCTGCCCCTCGTGTGGTGTGTTCTGTACTCAGGTGAGGTACTCCCTCGCTCGGTACTCCCTCGCTGGGTACTCCCTCGCTCGGTACTCCCTCACTCGTGTGGTGTGTTCTGTACTCAGGTGAGGTACTCCCTCGCTCGGTACTCCCTCGCTCGGTACTCCCTCGCTCGGTACTCCTCACTCGTGTGGTGTGTTCTGTACTCAGGTGAGGTACTCCCTCGCTCGGTACTCCCTCGCTCGTGTGGTGTGTTCTGTACTCAGGTGAGGTACTCCCTCGCTCGGTACTCCCTCGCTCGTGTGGTGTGTTCTGTACTCAGGTGAGGCACTCCCTCGCTCGACGGTCATTCATGGTCAGTAGGGATGCAGAATTACATCTGCCTAAACAAAGTTCAAACCGGAGGGCAGTTGTGCTCGTTAACAGACCTGGGCAGTATCGTGATACCTGGGCAGACCAGGCAGTATCGTGATACCTGGGCAGACCTGGGCAGTATCGTGATACCTGGGCAGACCTGGGCAGTATCGTGATACCTGGGCAGACCTGGGCAGTATCGTGATAGCTGGGCAGACCAGGCAGTATCGTGATAGCTGGGCAGACCAGGCAGTATCGTGATACCTGGGCAGACCAGGCAGTATCGTGATACCTGGGCAGACCTGGGCAGTATCGTGATAGCTGGGCAGACCAGGCAGTATCGTGATACCTGGGCAGACCCAGGCAGTATCGTGATACCTGGGCAGACCCAGGCAGTATCGTGATACCTGGGCAGACCAGGCAGTATCGTGATACCTGGGCAGACCCAGGCAGTATCGTGATACCTGGGCAGACCTGGGCAGTATCGTGATACCTGGGCAGACCAGTCAGTATCGTGATACCTGGGCAGACCAGGCAGTATGGTGATAACTGGGCAGACCAGGCAGTATCGTGATAGCCGGGCAGACCCAGGCAGTATCGTGATAGCTGGGCAGACCAGGCAGTATCGTGATACCTGGGCAGACCTGGGCAGTATCGTGATACCTGGGCAGAACTGGGCAGTATCGTGATAGCTGGGCAGCCCAGGCAGTATCGTGATAACTGGGCAGCCCAGTCAGTATCGTGATTTGTATTTACATTTCGTAATCGTCTGGTTAGCCTGTAGCCGACCTGCGGCTCCCTGCTCAGTGTGTGGCGCGGGCAGTCACCAGTGTCCAGTGTCCAGTATCCAGTGTCCAGTGTCCCGTGTCCAGTGTCCAGTGTCCAGTGTCCAGTGTCCAGTATCCAGTCACCAGTGTCCAGTGTCCAGTCACCAGTCACCAGTCACCAGTCACCAGTCACCAGTCACCAGTCACCAGTCACCAGTCACCAGTCACCAGTCACCAGTCACCAGTCACTAGTCACCAGTCACCAGTGTCCAGTCACCAGTGTCCAGTCACCAGTGTCCAGTGTCCAGTCACCAGTCACCAGTCACCAGTCACCAGTC
The DNA here is from genome assembly GCA_036785665.1 of Chirona hameri. Lineage (NCBI taxonomy): Eukaryota > Metazoa > Arthropoda > Thecostraca > Balanomorpha > Balanidae > Chirona > Chirona hameri. The sequence goes on from JAXIVJ010012432.1 coordinate 15,664, forward strand.
ACCAGTCACCAGTGTCCAGTGTCCAGTGTCTGGTGTCCAGTGTCCGGTGTCCAGTGTCCAGTGTCCAGTGTCCAGTGTCCAGTGTCCCGTGTCCCGTGTCCCGTGTCCCGTGTCCCGTGTCCCGTGTCCCGTGTCCAGTCACCAGTGTCCAGTGTCCCGTGTCCCGTGTCCCGTGTCCCGTGTCCAATCCGTGCCGTCCCTGACTATCTGGGTATGTATCTCCTCTGAACAACTGGCTGCTGCTGCTGCCGCCGCAGGGAATCTTTATGCGCTGCACACACGAGTGCACGCCGCACCTGTTCCACCGCAAGTGCGCGGCGCAGGTGGGCGACCTGTTGATGTGCTCCCACTGCGGTAACTCGGACGACCTGAAGACTGTCCAGCTGACCATTCGTACCGGCCGCACGCCCACATTCTACCACCAGCAGGGCTCACTCAACAAAAGGTCAGGCAGTGTGCAAAGCCACCAGCAGGGCTCACTCAACAAAAGGTCAGGCACTGTGCAAAGCCACCAGCAGGGCTCACTCAACAAAAGGTCAGGCACTGTGCAAAGCCACCAGCAGGGCTCACTCAACAAAAGGTCAGGCACTGTGCAAAGCCACCAGCAGGGCTCACTCAACAAAAGGTCAGGCACTGTGCAAAGCCACCAGCAGGGCTCACTCAACAAAAGGTCAGGCACTGTGCAAAGCCACCAGCAGGGCTCACTCAACAAAAGGTCAGGCACTGTGCAAAGCCACCAGCAGGGCTCACTCAACAAAAGGTCAGGCACTGTGCAAAGCCACCAGCAGGGCTCACTCAACAAAAGGTCAGGCACTGTGCAAAGCCACCAGCAGGGCTCACTCAACAAAAGGTCAGGCACTGTGCAAAGCCACCAGCAGGGCTCACTCAACAAAAGGTCAGGCACTGTGCAAAGCCACCAGCAGGGCTCACTCAACAAAAGGTCAGGCACTGTGCAAAGCCACCAGCAGGGCTCACTCAACAAAAGGTCAGGCATTGTGCAAAGCTGCATGAATGTAATCAAGGTCATCCTTCGTTCAATTCACACATATGCCTCTGTATGTGAGTGATCGTGTTTCTATCCTTATCAGCAGGTACTTGTGTTGGTGCTTTGTGGTTGTGTTGGAGACCCCTCGCTGGTTCCGTCCACCGACTGACCTTGTGACCATGTGTCTCCACAGCCGGAGTGCACGGTTTCTGATATGTCTTGTGGTATGACCTGTCATGGAATGTATGTCTCCACAGCCGAAGTGCACGGCTTCTGATATGTCTTGTGGTTTGACCTGTCATGGAATGTATGTCTCCACAGCCGAAGTGCACGGCTTCTGATATGTCTTGTGGTTTGACCTGTCATGGAATGTATGTCTCCACAGCCGAAGTGCACGGCTTCTGATATGTCTTGTGGTATGACCTGTCATGGAATGTATGTCTCCACAGCCGAAGTGCACGGCTTCTGATATGTCTTGTGGTTTGACCTGTCATGGAATGTATGTCTCCACAGCCGAAGTGCACGGCTTCTGATATGTCTTGTGGTTTGACCTGTCATGGAATGTATGTCTCCACAGCCGAAGTGCACGGCTTCTGATATTTCTTGTGGTTTGACCTGTCATGGAATGTATGTCTCCACAGCCGAAGTGCACGGCTTCTGATATGTCTTGTGGTTTGACCTGTCATGGAATGTATGTCTCCACAGCCGAAGTGCACGGCTTCTGATATGTCTTGTGGTTTGACCTGTCATGGAATGTATGTCTCCACAGCCGAAGTGCACGGCTTCTGATATGTCTTGTGGTTTGACCTGTCATGGAATGTATGTCTCCACAGCCGAAGTGCACGGCTTCTGATATGTCTTGTGGTTTGACCTGTCATGGAATGTATGTCTCCACAGCCGAAGTGCACGGCTTCTGATATGTCTTGTGGTTTGACCTGTCATGGAATTATGTCTCCACAGCCGAAGTGCACGGCTTCTGATATGTCTTGTGGTTTGACCTGTCATGGAATGTATGTCTCCACAGCCGAAGTGCACGGCTTCTGATATGTCTTGTGGTTTGACCTGTCATGGAATGTATGTCTCCACAGCCGAAGTGCACGGCTTCTGGTATGTCTTGTGGTTTGACCTGTCATGGAATGTATGTCTCCACAGCCGAAGTGCACGGCTTCTGGTATGTCTTGTGGTATGACCTGTCATGGAATGTATGTCTCTCACCAGCCGAAGTGCACGGTTTCTGGTATGTCTTGTGGTATGACCTGTCATGGAATGTATGTCTCTCCACAGCCGGAGTGCGCGGATGGCGATCAGCCGTGACCTGGAGCGCGAGGGTCGCTCGCCAGCGGACGGCTTCAGTCGGCCCTCACCGCACCTCAACCCTTACCGACTCACGCTGCCGGACGGCCGCGTCCTGGCCGCCAACGGCCTGCCCGTCGGACCTGACCGGTGAGTAACGGAGGGAGGGTGTGGAGTAACGGGGAGGGAGATGGTGTGGAGTAACAGGGAGGGAGAGGGTGTGGAGTAACAGGGAGGGAGAGGGTGTGGAGTGAGTAACAGGGAGGGAGAGGGTGTGGGGGAGTAACAGGGAGGGAGGGGGTGTGGAGTGAGTAACAGGGAGGGAGATGGTGTGGAGTGAGTAACAGAGGGAGAGGGTGTGGAGTGAGTAACGGGGAGGGAGCTGGTGTGGAGCTGACTGACTAAGAGGAGCTGGTGTGGAGCTGACTGACCAAGAGAAGCTGGTGTGGAACTGACTGCCAGATGTAGTGCGGGCGTCAGAGAGAAGGAATAGCTGGTACGGGAGAAACATGGGTTGACAAGGAAGGTGAGATGTATGCCTGTGCCGCCCGTGCCGCCCTCTCGTTCGTCTGTGTGACTGTGTGATGCCTCTCCGTGTGACCGCCTGTCTGGCCGTCTGGCCATGGGACTCTGCCCGCTGATCTAGCCGTCCCTCTATCTGTCTGTCGGACCGTCTAACCGTGGCTGTTCGGCTGTCCCTCAGGGAGCAGCTGGAGCGCAGTCTGGTCGCGGTGACACAGGTGGCCTCCTCTGGCGGGGGTGAGGCCAAGATCGGCGCCAAGGATCAGCTGAGGATCCTCCGCTTGGCAGACCTCGAGAAACTCATCACTATGCTAGGTACGGCAGCTCTGCGGGTTTCAACGGTTGTGGCCGGGAATTTGTTTGAAAAAATGGAGAGAGAGAAAATCATATCCAAGCACAATGGCAATGAAGCTTGTTGAATGAATGAAGCATGACAGGGACAGGTGCAAGTCCAATACTTAACTTCACACTTGCCAGTGAAATTCATATTTGGAACGAGCATGGTTTATTTATTTAAATCGGAAAAAAATGCGATTGAAGTGCTGAACATTGTATTTTCAGTGTTTCAAACAGATTTGCTGTGTTCCAGCTACATAGATGACAGCAGTGTTCTTTCCGGCTGATTATTTCAATTCTGTTATGGATAATTGGTGCCTGTAACGTCGACAGTCTTGTTAATAACTTGTATATTCGGACATCAAAGCAAATGGAACATTGAAGCTTGTCATGCTCATGCCCCTATTGGCCGAACTTTGCGAGAACATAACATATGCATGTTTATGTTACTGATGCAAGCGCTTACCGTCCGTTGCACTGCACCATTTTGCCTTGACGGTGGAAACTTTGCTATACAAGAAATCGCCCGTTAATGATTTTCCGAGTATCATATCCGATTCCACGTATTCTGACGTGCCGCGTTCCTAGAGCGGATTCTGGCGGGCTGGGTTCTTAGAGCGGATTGGGACGGGCCGCGTTCCTAGAGCGGATTGTGACGGGGGTTCCTAGAGCGGATGTCGGATTCAGTCTTCAGCTGAAGGGATAGATGCGGTGGTTGTTCTCGGTACGGATCTTGTGGAGACGGTGTAGCGAGTGGTGGTGAGCCGGGCCACCGATGGCGGCCCGGCTGGCTCACTGCGTACCACCGATGGCGGCCCGGCTGGATCACTGCGTACCACCGATGGCGGCCCGGCTGGATCACTGCGTACCACCGATGGCGGCCCGGCTGGCTCACTGCGTACCACCGATGGCGGCCCGGCTGGATCACTCCGTACCACCGATGGCGGCCCGGCTGGCTCACTGCGTACCACCGATGGCGGCCCGGCTGGCTCACTGCGTACCACTGATGGCGGCCCGGCTGGCTCACTCCGTACCACCGATGGCGGCCCGGCTGGCTCACTGTGTACCACCGATGGCGGCCCGGCTGGATCACTCCGTACCACCGATGGCGGCCCGGCTGGCTCACTGCGTACCACCGATGGCGGCCCGGCTGGCTCACTGCGTACCACCGATGGCGGCCCGGCTGGCTCACTCCGTACCACCGATGGCGGCCCGGCTGGCTCACTGTGTACCACCGATGGCGGCCCGGCTGGATCACTGCGTACCACCGATGGCGGCCCGGCTGACTCACTGCGTACCACCGATGGCGGCCCGGCTGGATCACTCCGTACCACCGATGGCTGCCCGGCTGGATCACTCCGTACCACCGATGGCGGCCCGGCTGGATCACTCCGTACCACCGATAGCGGCCCGGCTGGATCACTCCGTACCACCGATGGCGGCCCGGCTGGCTCACCGCGTACCACCTATGGCGGCCCGGCTGGCTCACTGTGTACCACCGATGGCGGCCCGGCTGGCTCACTGCGTACCACCGATGGCGGCCCGGCTGGCTCACTGCGTACCACCGATGGCGGCCCGGCTGGCTCACTCCGTACCACCGATGGCGGCCCGGCTGGCTCGCTGTGTACCACCGATGGCGGCCCGGCTGGATCACTGCGTACCACCGATGGCGGCCCGGCTGGCTCACTGCGTACCACCGATGGCGGCCCGGCTGGATCACTCCGTACCACCGATGGCGGCCCGGCTGGATCACTCCGTACCACCGATGGCGGTCCGGCTGGATCACTGCGTACCACCGATGGCGGCCCGGCTGGATCACTCCGTACCACCGATGGCGGCCCGGCTGGCTCACTGCGTACCACCGATGGCGGCCCGGCTGGATCACTGCGTACCACCGATGGCGGCCCGGCTGGATCAGCCGGTAGAGCGTGGGGCTACCGGCTTGTTGTATCATTATCATGTATGTTCTGATACAGTTACAGTGTTTTCTGATGAAAGTCACTCAGTAATCGGCTGAGCCAACTTGACCCACGTTCAGAAGCTTCGTTTGATAAGCTTACATCTACTGATGCCGACGAGCAGACGGGTTGAGCTATTAGCTGTAGTCCGCGACCGTTTGTCAACTGCCAAGCCACGGAAATAAACGGCTGGTAGGTGGGCGTGGCTGGTTTGCTGGAATCAGCTGACCCAGCATGAGCCATGTTCATTGTTCGTGTGACCGTGTCCGTTCTCACCCCTGTTGTCCGCACAGCCCAGGGCTGGTCGCCGAACCAGAAGTACCGGGACTGCGGCCAGCAGACGGCGCTGCACGTGTGCGTCCAGCACGGTCACGTGACGGCCGCCCACCTGCTGGTGACGGCCGGCGCCTGTTTGGACCCTGTCGACCGCGACCTGCAGACGCCGCTCATGCTGGCCGCGGCGCGCGCTCAGAACGACGTGCTCAAGTACCTGGTGACGGCCGGCGCCGCGCTCGATGCCAAGGTGAGGCACGGCCGCTAGACGAACGGCTGGAGACGCTGTCAGGTGGAGCAGTGGCAGTCCGCAGCATATTCTGATACTGACATGCCTGGCCAATGACTTTCGGCTCGCATCTGTGTTTGTAGAATGGCGCAGGTGTCGGATCATGCCGTCAGTCTTGACAAAGTCTTAAAACTAACTAAAAATGTCCGCCACTGACCGTATGTCGGCCGCTGACATCGTGTGCAGAAACCTGCATTTTTCACAACTCCGTGATCTGTGATGTTAGTTTTCCAGCGCGATCGACCGATGTCGCGCCGTGATTGGTAGGCTGGAGAGCTGAAATGAGCGCAGCTTGTTGAGGGCATGGCCAACCCTGTCGGCAGGGTGAGGACGGCATGACCCCACTCCACCTGGCGGCTCAGGCGGGCAACATCGAGGGCTGCCACTACCTGCTGTCGAGTGGCCGCACTGAGCCCAGCTACGTCAACCAGCAGGACGACGGCGGCTGGACGCCCGTCGTCTGGGCCTCGGAGCACAAACACCCCGTGGTCGTCAAGTGAGTCAGACACTCAGTCTGTCGTGTCGGCTGGTCCTCCACTGTTTACAGGGTCTGCCCGAACGACAATACTGCTGGGAACATTGGGAACTGGTGGATAGGTCAAGCTGTGGTGCTATCGAGAGAAAACATTCATAATTCAGATATTTAGAGATGCGTCAATATGACACTAGCTCAGCTCTGCCCGAGACTGAAGCGCTAACGTGGCCGCGTCTTTTGCTCTCCGGTGTGCGGTGCAGGTACCTGCTGGAGCGCGGCGCCAACCCGCAGCTGTGTGACGAGGAACAGAACACCGGTCTGCACTGGGCTGCCTTCTCCGGCTCGATGGAGATCGCCGAGCTGTTTCTGCACGCCGGCTGCCGGGTGAACTCTCCGAACGTGCACGGCGACACCCCGCTGCACATCGCCGCCCGTCAGCGTCACTACCAGTGCACGCTGCTGATGCTGGCACACGGCGCCAACCTGTACCTGAGGAACAAGGAGGGCAACGTGGCGCTGCAGTGCTGCGGCGCCGACCGCACCGACACCCGACTGGCGCTGCTGCTCAACATGGAGCTCAGTCAGCTGGCCAGCCGCAGCCGCCGCAAGCGCGGCGAGAGGGTGCTCAGCAACGACGTCAGCAGGGGCAAGGAGAAGCTGCCCATACAGGCGGTGAACGAGTGTGACGAGATGCCGCTGCCCACCGACTATGTGTACATCGCCGAGAGTTGCGAGACCATGAAGCTCAACATCGACAGGACGATTACTTCGCTCCAGGTGAGCTGACCGACTCGGAGCCGGAGCTGTGTGGGATCTGTCTGAGGGCGGCATGGAGTGGGCTGGTCCACGCAGGGCCACACCCACGTCCCACGTCCCACGTCCCACGTCCCACGTCCCACGTCCCACCGCCACGGTGCAATCGATGACACGTCCGAAATACTGGTAATATGTCGGAAGTGTTTCTGTCGCTGTAAATTAAGTTGTCGAAGTGGTGTTAACACATGTTGACTGTACCAGTATGTCTGATGCATAATAAATAAAGCGTGTTTTGTATTGTTAGAAATGCTATTAGTTGATTGTCTTAACTGCGGATTCAAAAACAAAACAACCCTAATCGGGTTGGGTCGCTTTCAGGATTGCTTTCAGCACAACTGTAAATTGTGCTGTGTGCGGGCCTTTGAACACTGTTGGCGATGGCCACAACCCATCCGGGCGGTACATGGCGATGACTGTGTACATGACATGGCGATGACTGTGAGATGGCGTGTCGCCCGGTCTGAGTGTTGTGGTGTCCGGACTCCGGGGACCGGTCTTAGTGTTGTGGTGTCCGGACTCCGGGGGACCGGTCTGAGTGTTGTGGGGTCCGGACTTCGGGGGACCGGTCTGAGTGTTGTGGTGTCCGGACTCCGGGAACGGTCTGAGTGTTGTGGTGTCCGGACTCCGGGGGACCGGTCTGAGTGTTGTGGTGTCCGGACTCCGGGGGACCGGTCTGAGTGTTGTGGTGTCCGGACTCCGGGGACCGGTCTGAGTGTTGTGGTGTCCGGACTCCGGGGGACCGGTCTGAGTGTTGCGGTGTCCGGACTCCGGGGGACCGGTCTGAGTGTTGTGGTGTCCGGACTCCGGGGGACCGGTCTGAGTGTTGTGGTGTCCGGACTCCGGGGACCGGTCTGAGTGTTGTGGTGTCCGGACTCCGGGGACCGGTCTGAGTGTTGTGGTGTCCGAGGGACCGGTCTGAGTGTTGTGGTGTCCGGACTCCGGGGGACCGGTCTGAGTGTTGTGGGGTCCGGACTCCGGGGGACCGGTCTGAGTGTTGTGGTGTCCGGACTCCGGGGGATCGGTCTGAGTGTTGTGGTGTCCGGACTCCGGGGGACCGGTCTGAGTGTTGTGGTGTCCGGACTCCGGGGGACCGGTCTGAGTGTTGTGGTGTCCGGACTCCGGGGGACCGGTCTGAGTGTTGTGGTGTCCGGACTCCGGGGGACCGGTCTGAGTGTTGTGGTGTCCGGACTCCGGGGACCGGTCTGAGTGTTGTGGTGTCCGGACTCCGGGGGACCGGTCTGAGTGTTGTGGTGTCCGGACTCCTGGGACCGGTCTGAGTGTTGTGGTGTCCGGACTCCGGGGACCGGTCTGAGTGTTGTGGTGTCCGGGGGACCGGTCTGAGTGTTGTGGTGTCCGGACTCCGGGGGACCGGTCTGAGTGTTGTGGGGTCCGGACTCCGGGGGACCGGTCTGAGTGCTGTGGGGTCCGGACTCCGGGGACCGGTCTGAGTGTTGTGGTGTCCGGACTCCGGGGGACCGGTCTGAGTGTTGTGGTGTCCGGACTCCGGGGGACCGGTCTGAGTGTTGTGGTGTCCGGACTCCGGGGGACCGGTCTGAGTGTTGTGGTGTCCGGACTCCGGGGACCGGTCTGAGTGTTGTGGTGTCCGGACTCCGGGGACCGGTCTGAGTGTTGTGGTGTCCGGGGGACCGGTCTGAGTGTTGTGGTGTCCGGACTCCGGGGGACCGGTCTGAGTGTTGTGGGGTCCGGACTCCGGGGACCGGTCTGAATGTTGTGGGGTCCGGACTCAAGGGGACCGGTCTGAGTGTTGTGGTGTCCGGACTCCGGGGACCGGTCTGAGTGTTGTGGGGTCCGGACTCCGGGGGACCGGTCTGAGTGTTGTGGTGTCCGGACTCCGGGGACCGGTCTGAGTGTTGTGGGGTCCGGACTCCGGGGACCGGTCTGAGTGTTGTGGTGTCCGGACTCCGGGGACCGGTCTGAGTGTTGTGGGGTCCGGACTCCGGGGACCGGTCTGAGTGTTGTGGGGTCCGGACTCCGGGGACCGGTCTGAGTGTTGTGGGGTCCGGACTCCGGGGACCGGTCTGAATGTTGTGGGGTCCGGACTCAAGGGGACCGGTCTGAGTGTTGTGGTGTCCGGACTCCGGGGACCGGTCTGAGTGTTGTGGGGTCCGGACTCCGGGGGACCGGTCTGAGTGTTGTGGTGTCCGGACTCCGGGGACCGGTCTGAGTGTTGTGGGGTCCGGACTCCGGGGACCGGTCTGAGTGTTGTGGTGTCCGGACTCCGGGGACCGGTCTGAGTGTTGTGGGGTCCGGACTCCGGGGACCGGTCTGAGTGTTGTGGGGTCCGGACTCCGGGGACCGGTCTGAGTGTTGTGGGGTCCGGACTCCGGGGACCGGTCTGGGTGTTGTGGGGTCCGGACTCCGGGGGACCGGTCTGAGTGTTGTGGTGTCCGGACTCCGGGGACCGGTCTGAGTGTTGTGGTGTCCGGACTCCGGGGGACCGGTCTGAGTGTTGTGGTGTCCGGACTCCGGGGGACCGTGTTCTGACCCCCCCCCCCCCCCCTGTGTGGCTCTCCACAGTCGTGCACGTGTCTGGACAACTGTCTGTCGTCCGACTGTATGTGCAGTCAGATCAGCCTGCGCTGCTGGTACGACCCCGACGGACGTCTGGTGCCAGAGTTCAACTACACAGGTCAGTCACGGGTCAGGTCAGGTCAGTCAGTCAGTCGGTCAGATCAGCCTGCGCTGCTGGTACGACCCCGACGGACGCCTGGTGCCAGAGTTCAACTACACAGGTCAGTCACGCAGTCATATAATTGAACTACACAGGTCAGCCTCAGTTGCAGGTCAGGTGAGTCAGTCACAGTCGCTCGGCACTGCTACCTAAGTTCAAGGTTAGGGTTAGGGTTAGGGTACAGGCATGGAAGGTCCCAAGGGACCTGAGGAAGCCCGCTCAGTTACTAGTATCTAGTGCTATCTGGATGGCCTAGTCCTGTACTGACGTTCTTCCCAGTGCTTGTCGAGTCTCCTCTTGAATGTGTTCACATTTGGGGACATGACCACATCAGTTGGTAGGCTGTTCCATAGAGGCACCACTCTGATGCAAAAGGAGTTCTGCCTCAGTTGTGTACGAACATGAGGCTGCTGAATCTGCAGAGGGTGGCCACGAGTTCGACCAGAGTTTTCCATCATGACAACATCTTCAGGAATGACATTTAGCTTGTGGGTAACTATTTGGTAGACGAAAATCATATCTCGCCTGCATCTTCTGTAATATATGCTTGGGAGGTGCACTTTGTTCAGGCGCTCTTCATAGCTAAGATGCCATATCTCAGTCACTAGCTTGGTGGCACGCCTCTGAACACGTTCTACAGCATCCTGGTCTCCACACAGCATAGGTCCCCAAACACAGTTGCCATACTCTAGATGTGGACGAACAAATGCCTTGAATAACATGGATGGTGTCTTGATAGTAAGTCCAGCAAAAGTCGCTTTTACTAGACCTAAGGCTCTGGTCGCCTTCTTGACAGCCTTGGCAGTATGCTCGTGATAAGTGAGGTTGTGGTCGATCCAAATGCATAGGTCTAACTCACTTGAAACCCTCTCAAGCTCTGCTCCTGCAATGTTGTATGCAAATTTTGAGTTTCGCTGCCCCAATTGCAAGACCTTGCATTTCCGTGCATTGAAGGGCAGTTGCCATTTTGCAGACCACAGTCCAAGCTTGTCCAGGTCATCTTGCAAAGCTTCTTGATCACTATGGTCCGACACCCTTCTGTATACTTTCGTGTCATCGGCAAACATCATGGAGCAGCTCTGCAGCTGGTCAGGCAGGTCGTTGACATAGGCTAGGAACAACAATGGACCCAAAACAGTTCCCTGGGGGACACCACTGGTTACTTGTACCCAGTTAGAGCTCTGTCCATCCACAGTCACCCTCTGTCTTCTGTCCGTAAAAAAAGCTTCAGTCCAATGCAGTATCTGTCCCTGGATCCCGAGAGTCTTGAGCTTGGAGATCAGACGTCTGTGTGGCACCTTGTCAAATGCTTTCTGGAAATCCAGGTACACAGCATCAATTGAATCGTGTTGGTCCAGAGCATCCGTCCAATAGTCAATGACCCTATCAGCTGAGTTGTACACGATTTGCCTGGCTGGAACCCATACTGATTCTTGGATATCAAATTGTTTGTCATCAGGTAGTCTAGTATATGATCTCTAACCAGCGATTCCATGACTTTACAGGTGATTGAAGTTAGGCTGATTGGTCGATAATTTCCAGGATCTTTACGCTGCCCTTTCTTGAACAGTGGTACCACTTCTGCTTCTTTCCATCCTACAGGCAGTGATGAAGACTCGAGAGACTTGTTGAAGAGTACTGATAGGGGTCCACTCAAACACACAGCTAACTCTTTCAGGATCCGTGGGTGTATTTCGTCTGGGCCAGGACATTTATGACAGTTGAGATCCTCAAGCTTCTTTCTAACAGCTCCTCTGGTGATCTGCAAGCTACTAATCCTGCAAGGTGACTGAAGTCCCCCTTGATTTGGTGGCAGTTTCTGTTCGTGTGTAAACACTGAGCCAAAGAACTTGTTTAACATGTTTGCTTTATCTAAGCTTGTTTTGGCCCACTCACCATGATCACCCTGCAAAGCTTGAGCACGATCCTTAACTTTCACCTGAGAAGAAATATACTGCCAAAAGGCCTTCGGGTTTTCTTTCATACCTGCAGCTAGCTTTTTTCAAACTGCTGTCTCATATTTCGGGTCATGTTCCTCAGTTTGTTTTTAGTTTCCTTAAACTTTTTTAAATCGTCTGAGCTTCTGGTTAGCTTGTATGCTCCATACTGCTTGTCCTTTTCTTGCTTGAGCTTCCTCACTGCCTCATTGCTATATGGACGTTTCTGCTTCTGCTTACATACAGTAAACGGCACATGAGTGCAAGTAAGTAACTGAAGAAAAGCCCTCACAGATTCCCAGGCACGATCAGCATCCTCGGTTTCAGTGATTTGGCAGATATCAGATGTCTCAAACTCTTGCTGCATTGCGCTATAATTGCCTCGGTTGAAGTTCCTTCTCTTGGTGTTCGTGCGCCCGTCAGCATAGCACACGACCTTAAAGCTAATACACTGGTGATGACTTTCCCCCAAGGGGGCCTTCTGTTCTAAACAGTCCAACATATGCTGATCAAAAATTCAACTACACAGGTGTCGAGTCACTATTGACTGTTAATTCTCGCGATTGCCCGCTACAAACCATAATGTGAGGTGAGCAGCCGGCTGAAGTGCTGCTGTGTGACTATTGACTTATCGTCATCGTATGCTTATCACCGCCTGCAACCATGCCCATCACCGCCTGCAACTCCTGCAGCCCACCACCAGGCTGGTCTCTGCAGTTGGGCTTGTCAGGCGCCGGCCTGTCGGCGGCGACGCTGACCGTGCTGCCCGTACTGACCGTGCTGACCGTGCTGACCGTGCTGACCGTGCTGACCGCGTGCTGACCGTGCTGACCGTGCTGACCGCGTGCTGACCGCGTGCTGACCGTGCTGACCGTGCTGACCGTGCTGACCGTGCTGACCGTGTTGACCGTGCTGACCGTGCTGACCGTGCTGACCGTGCTGACCGTGCTGACCGTGCTGACTGTGCTGACCGTGCTGACCCCGCTGACCGTGCTGACCGTGTGTTCTCCGTCTCTCGGCAGACCCGCCGATGATCTTCGAGTGTAATCGTGCGTGCGGCTGTAACCAGTTGACGTGTAACAACCGTGCCGTGCAGCACGGCATCACCTGCCGCGTCCAGCTGTACCGCACGCCAGACCGCGGCTGGGGCGTGCGCGCCCTCAAACACATCCCCAAGGGCACATACGTCTGCGAGTGAGTGACGCCAGGGGCGGCTGGCACGGGCTGTGGGGAAGGGGCGGCTGGGACTGGCTGTGGGGAAGGGTCGGCTGGGACGGGCTGTGGGGAAGGGGCGGCTGGGACGGGCTGTGGGGAAGGGGCGACTGGGACGGGCTGTGGGGAAGGGGCGGCTGGGACGGGCTGTGGGGAAGGGGCGGGTGGGACGGATGGGACGGACTGTGGGAAGGGGCGGCTGGGACGGACTGTGGGAAGGGGCGGCTGGGACGGACTGTGGGAAGGGGCGGCTGGGACGGGCTGTGGGGAAGGGACTGTGGGAAGGGGCGGCTGGGGCGGGCTGTGGGGAAGGGGCGGCTGGGACGGGCTGTGGGGAAGGGGCGGGTGGGACGGGCTGTGGGGAAGGGACTGTGGGAAGGGGCGGCTGGGACGGGCTGTGGGGAAGGAGCGACTGGGACGGGCTGTGGGGAAGGGTCGGCTGGGACGGGCTGTGGGGAAGGGTCGGCTGGGACGGGCTGTGGGGAAGGGGCGACTGGGACGGGCTGTGGGGAAGGGTCGGCTGGGACGGGCTGTGGGGAAGGGTCGGCTGGCACGGGCTGTGGGGAAGACTGTGGGGAAGGGACTGTGGGAAGGGGCGGCTGGGACGGGCTGTGGGGAAGGGGCGGCTGGGACGGGCTGTGGGGAAGGGTCGGCTGGCACGGGCTGTGGGGAAGGGGCTGTGGGAAGGGGCGGCTGGGACGGGCTGTGGGGAAGGGGCGGCTGGGACGGGCTGTGGGGAAGGATCGGCTGGGACGGGCTGTGGGGAAGGGGCGGGTGGGACGGGCTGTGGGGAAGGGTCGGCTGGAACGGGCTGTGGGGAAGGGACGGGTGGGACGGGCTGTGGGGAAGGGTTGGCTGGGACGGGCTGTGGGGAAGGGGCGGCTGGGACGGGCTGTGGGGAAGGGGCGGGTGGGACGGGCTGTGGGGAAGGGTCGGCTGGAACGGGCTGTGGGGAAGGGACGGGTGGGACGGGCTGTGGGGAAGGGGCGGCTGGCAAGGTTTTCTCGGTGTATACGTTCAAGATTGTTATTGAGCGCGTGTGCACTGTCAGATCAGTCTGCGCTGAGCGAGCTGAGCGTGAGTGCTGAGGACATATTGGTCACCCTGTGTTGGCTCAAGTAGAGGCAAGCTACTCCGGCTAGTTCTCTATATCATGAGCTCCGTTCTTCCGCTGGTTCTTGAGTTTGCCTTCTCTCACGCCTCTACACTACCTCCGCCTGGCACAGGCACGTGTCAGTACTGTGACTTCCGCTCCCGCTAACTGAGCCTCCTCCCGCGCCGTCTCAGGTACGTGGGTGAGCTCATCACCGACTCCGCGGCCGACCAGCGCGAGGACGACTCGTACTTGTTCGACCTGGACAACCGGGACGGCGACACGTTCTGCCTGGACGCCCGCCGCTACGGCAACGTCAGCCGCTTCATCAACCACCGCTGCGAGCCCAACCTGGTGCCCGTCAAGGTGTTCGTCGACCACCAGGACGTCCGCTTCCCGCGCATCGCCTTGTTCGCCTGCAAGGATGTCGAGCCGGCAGAGGAGCTCGGGTAAGTTGGACGGGCGGGCAGGAGAAGCTGGGGTGGGTTAGTGGATTACACGGCTGGGTTAAATCGGGGGGGGGGGGTGCACGGCCAGAGCTGGGGGTGTCAAGCTGTTAGAAGGGGAGACTGGGGGTGTCAAGCTGTTAGAAGGGGAGACTGGGGGTGTCAAGCTGTTAGAAGGGGAGACTGGGGGTGTCAAGCTGTTAGAAGGGGAGACTGGGGGTGTCAAGCTGTTGGAAGGGGAGACTGGGGGTGTCAAGCTGTTAGAAGGGGAGACTGGGGGTGTCAAGCTGTTAGAAGGGGAGACTGGGGGTGTCAAGCTGTTAGAAGGAGAGACTGGGGGTGGTGCGATGAAGAGCGGTTAGAGCTTCGTCGTCCCGCGCGGTGCATCCCGGTCTGGAGCCGCCACGGCAGATTAATGTCACGCTGGACCCCATTCTGTAGGGGCGAGTGTGACCACGCTGGACCCCATTCTGTAGGGGTGAGTGTGACCACGCTGGACCCCATTCTGTAGGGGTGAGTGTGACCACGCTGGACCCCATTCTGAGGGGAGAGTGTGACCACCCTGTACCCCATTCTGTAGGGGTGAGTGGGACCACGCTGGACCCCATTTTGTAGGGGTGAGTGTGACCACGCTGGACCCCATTTTGTAGGGGTGAGTGTGACCACGCTGGACCCCATTCTGTAGGGGTGAGTGTGACCACGCTGGACCCCATTCTGAGGGGTGAGTGTGACCACCCTGTACCCCATTCTGTAGGGGTGAGTGGGACCACGCTGGACCCCATTCTGTAGGGGTGAGTGGGACCACGCTGGACCCCATTTTGTAGGGGGTGAGTGTGACCACGTTGGACCCCATTCTGTAGGGGTGATTAATGTCACGCTGGACCCCATTCTGTAGGGGTGAGTGTGACCACGTAGGTCACGTTCCTTCTCTTTAGGAGGGGAGACGTACGCAGGCACAACTACAATGTGATGTGTTCAATGTTCATGTCACACGTGAGCGGCCCGTGAAACGTGTGGGTTTCGAGTGTTCTGCAGGCCGGTTGGAGGCCGTTCTATATCAATATGCACTACTGACGTCATTTACCATGGCATCGGAGGCGGTCTGTTTCCGTCTGATCTCTTGTCCAGTATTCGTCTTCGAAGCCCTCGACCCTCGGTATTATGTTTTCAGCTTCGACTACGGTGAGAAGTTTTGGATGGTAAAGTACAAGATGTTCACGTGCAAGTGTGGCTCGCCCAAGTGCAAGTACTCGTCGGAGAGTATTCACGTAACGCTGGCCAACTATGACAAGAAGGTGGCTGACGCCGAGGAGAACCCTGCCAAGTGATGCTCGGCTGCTGCTATTGGTCCGATGACGTCAGCTGCTGTCAGGTGACGTCAGCAGAAGAGCGAGCCTTCCAATGTGACAGTGGTTATACTGCCCGAGAGACGGGGCCCAGCAGGAGTGACGTGAGTGTGCATGCTTCTTCATGTACGTAGTAGGCAGTGTTACTGCTGTTTTAGGGGAGACGTATGACACGCAGTTCGGTTTAGTTCATGAAACGCATTGGTCCACTCGTTCTCATGTTACTAACAGCTAAAATCAGGGCGTTCTACCAGTTTATTACCGGATTTTTCAGGGTATTTTGAATTTCGAAACGCTTTGCTATTGTTCCATTTTTGTGCTGTCGTGAAATACCTCGTTGGCTCTTGTGTGCGAGTTTTTGGATGAATGTTGTATATGGTAATTGGTAGGTCTCATGTCTTACATTGGCGGTTTTCAATGCGAAATGTCAAATGGATTAAAAATCCAATCTGAAGTCTGATTTAAATGTTTAGTCAGTGTGTGGGCGTATGGCATGGATCAAATGTCGCTGCATTTTTGTCGGGGCATTGCCAGTCTGACGGCTCATTCAAGATTCCGCCAGTTCTGGTGATTTGTTCTGGATTCCGTCAGATCTGGCAATATTCGGCTGTCATTTTCCCCACCCCTGGGATCTAGCCGTGGCCAAATACTTGGCAGTGTTTCGTCGCGGTCGCAGCTGGTCGGAAGCTTCGACATAAATACACACTGAGAGCAACATTCCGTAATTGTATTTCTCATTCCCGTAAGACATCAGCATATAGCTCTTCGCTGCATTCTCAATATTCATAATTATACTAGACAAGACAGTGATCCGATGAGGTCACGAACTCTACGACGGACGTATTCCCAATATATTGCTAAATATAGCCCTGATCCACATCACCTTCTGCCGTCGTATAAGCAGTCTCCGGGCAGTCGTCCAGCCGTCAACACACAGCTACCGGAGACAGCTGCAGCGCCGCCGCCGCAGTTAACATATCGAAGCAGTTCCTCTGTTGCTGCTGCATCACTGCAGCTGGTGGAGCAGCAGCAGGAACAGGCCGGTCACCGTCACGGTCGCCCCCGTGGCGGCCGCCCCGGCCATGCCCTCCACCAGGACGTAGTTCTGAGTTCCTCCGCCGCCGCCGCCGCCGCCGGCCGGAGCCTTGGTGCCGTCCCCTACAGATCAGACGCAGCTTTCAGTGGTGACACGGGACAGGGCTTACTGTCAGGTCTCCTGCCTGACCTCGGGTGGGCCGTCTTCGCCACTTCTCTGGGATGCGCTCACTGAATGGCACCAGTGTCCCCCATACAGACGGTGTGACTTGTCGAGTTTACTGCTAGAGTCGCCCCAAGGCGCGCTATATGCGGCCGCCGATGGTCGATATGACCTTAATGAAGAGGCCTGCCCGGCCAGTCTTCATTAAGGTCCACAGTGGCCCGGTAATAAGAGTTACGGCAGGCCGCCGTTTTACGAGCGGCCGGGGTCGTATTCATTTGATCGAGCATAGCGTCTGTGGTCTACATAGTCACTGTGCATCATTATCATAGGCTGCTACCGATCAGTGTGGCAATGTAAGGAGCCTGGTCAACAGTGGCTGTACGAGGTTTATTCGATTGCCCAGTCCAGTCTGGTGTGAACTGTGAAGGGTTCTAGGCTGTGCTGTTATCCCTGTTTGCCGCGTGTTATGACGGTGAGGACTTCACAAGTCCTGTTGACGCCGTGTCCGTCAACGCCTTCTTCAGTTTGCGCGGCTGTCGCTCCGTTTTGTAACCTTTGCGTTGCCCTCGACTAGTTACCTACAAGCTGCAAATATTCCACCAAACATGTCTATCGATCTAACAATGAGTTGGGTTTGACAAATACAAGGTTAGCAAAGTTTAGAAAGGTAAGCGTGAGGTTGAAGCCACCGCGGTCCAGGAATATTGATTGAATAAGCCGTGCAGTGAGCCTTCTGATTTGCGTTGCAGGTTTGCCAGTTGAGGTGAGGTTTACCTGTGTTGCAGAGGTTGCTGGAGCAGGTCCAGTAGTAGATGGTGAACTCGTCAGTGACCTCCTTGCCGTCCGGGTGTGGCAGCGAGATCTCACATCCTCGTGATATCTGAACAATCACACCTGCAGACATAGTAATGCAGGTCAATCGTGGTCGGGTACGGTCCGGTGAACTCGGTTAAACGGAAATAATCACACTTTTCCCACAACAATGGAGTTATTAGTTGAAAGCGACAGACGGGACCAAAATATATTGTAAATTCATCACGGTTTGCGTTAAAACTTCCCTACCGAAAGATATTTAAAGTTTAAGTTAAAAACGTTCCACATTTTTAACGACTGGTACTTGCAAGTACTTTTGGTCCTCATCAAACTGCGGGCTTTTCCCGTATTGTTTTTTGTATGCAACGGAGCGGAAAATATATTTTGCGTTATGCTTGTTGTGATTATATGCCCTACGATCCTTTACAATTAACAGCCATTGCATAAAAAGGTAACCAAATTAGCAGTTAACTGATGCATATAATGGCGTCCTAGTTGGTGGTTGCCACCCTCAATTTGTGAAAATTGCTTTATTTATTTTCATCATTAGGAGTTTTGTATAATTTTGTCTCTGGCTGTATATAACACTATGCTTTATATTATCATGCCAAATATTATTTTTTTTTCCACAAATATTAACAAACAATACAAAAACTGGCAATTAAATCGGAAGCTCATCGATGCACATCGACGGCGACCTATTTTGTGTTGTCGATTTGTTTAGAGGTAATACAAACAACGTTGAACAGATTGATACAAAAGCGCCAGATGTGTCGCTTTCCAATAGTGGAGGAAAAATACCTATCATATGTATATGTACTTGCTTTTTTCCAAACTTCCAACTTTTAATGAGAGAATAATTGTATTTTATTCTTAAATTTACATGACATTTTAATACCATAACGGTAGCCAAAGAAAATATAAACGTCATTATTTCCCTTTAAAGGGAGTGTGCCTACTGTTTTGGAATGTCAAAAATATTTTTCATACGGTAAGTAGCTGTTGGTTTGATTGTTGTATATGATGAAATTCACATCTGGAGCCCCTTTAGTTGAATTTTCACTTATATTGTTTTTTGTTTATATTTGTTTCGCTATCTATAAAACGATCGCCACTATGGTGATGTTATGTAAAACGGCGCACATGAGACAATACAATTACGGTCACATCAGGCAAGATAGAAAGACGAGTTTTGCACAACACGTTCTTGCCACTGTGAACTTTATTATGTGCAAGTTTCGTAGCTCTAAATTTATATCTTCTTTAAAAAATGGCCATCGGCCATCATCGGAAAACATGATGGCCGTCCAGTTTATGTTCGGCTGCTGCTATCAGCGTGCACGAGCTGCTTTGTTGAATTGCTATTGGCGGGCGCTAACAATATGCTAGTAGTTTAATCGATAGTTGCAGTGCTTCTAGTAGCGGAAGCCCTCTGGAGTCTACCCGATAACTTTTTGCTCCCAAGCAAATTCCTGGAGTCTTTGAATATCTCAGCAACTAGGGTGAAAATGTAGAAATGAGGTATTGATTCAATTCAGAAAATTGTGTTCTATAGACCAGTGTGTCAATAACCCCAACTAAGCGATGTGAGTAGGCACACTCCCTTTAAGTAATTCGTAAGTTTCGTGCCCTCAACATGTTCACCGTACCTGTATTTATACATTTTGGTCGACCTTTGTTTCTTGAATATTGAGAGGTGCTTTGGATTGCGTGGATCAAATACAAATAGTTAAAGGAAATAGTTCACCTTCGGAAAAATTTCAGAACACGATTTTATTATATTGTTTAATACAGTTTCTTTTTTTCTTTTCAAAAATGGTCCTACATCGCGCCAATTCAGGACAGAAGGTCGTAAATTATTAATATTATGGTGTGCGTTATTGGTCTGCGCATGCTCAGACCAGTGCTGGCACTCTCAGACGGTACGGTATATCATATATGCGCCGCATTCCTTCGCCAAAAAGTCAAATATCTTCGGCTGGAGAGTTTTTTCAGCCAAGAAAAGTAGCAGATAAGGATTTCTCAACACGGGCTACACAACTGCTATTTCAGTTCAAAATCCCATGTTGAAGGTGAACTATTTCCTTTAACTCTGGTCTGGTTATCGGTGTACTCCTGCCGGGCAGTGTTTCGGCAGTGTTTGGTGTCTGGTCTGACCTGGGTTATCAGTGTACTCCTGCCGGGCAGTGTTTGGTGTCTGGTCTGACCTGGGTTATCGGTGTACTCCTGCCGGGCAGTGTTTGGTGTCTGGTCTGACCTGGGTTATTGGTGTACTCCTGCCGGGCAGTGTTTGGTGTCTGGTCTGACCTGGGTTATCGGTGTACTCCTGCCGGGCAGTGTTTGGTGCCTGGTCTGACCTGGGTTATCGGTGTACTCCTGCCGGGCAGTGTTTGGTGCCTGGTCTGACCTGGGTTATCGGTGTACTCCTGCCGGGCAGTGTTTGGTGCCTGGTCTGACCTGGGTTATCGGTGTACTCCTGCCGGGCAGTGTTTGGTGCCTGGTCTGACCTGGGTTATCGGTGTACTCCTGCCGGGCAGTGTTTGGTGCCTGGTCTGACCTGGGTTATCGGTGTACTCCTGCTGGGCAGTGTTTGGTGTCTGGTCTGACCTGGGTTATCGGTGTACTCCTGCCGGGCAGTGTTTGGTGCCTGGTCTGACCTGGGTTATCGGTGTACTCCTGCCGGGCAGTGTTTGGTGCCTGGTCTGACCTGGGTTATCGGTGTACTCCTGCCGGGCAGTGTTTGGTGCCTGGTCTGACCTGGGTTATCGGTGTACTCCTGCCGGGCAGTGTTTGGTGCCTGGTCTGACCTGGGTTATCAGTGTACTCCTGTCGTACGACGGTGCAGTATTTCCGTTTGCAGGGCAGGTAGGGGGCGCCGGTGGTAACCTTCTCCGGTGCCACCTCGCACGTCCGGTCATCGGCGTTCCCCAGACAGGTGTAGCAGTTTTTCGTGGAAGCCCCTGTAAACAGAGGTTGGGAAACCAAACCTCAGCGCGCGACAAACATTGTTGGTAGGGCACGTCCCCAAACATCTCTGATGGAGGCAAAAAACAGACAGCGGACATTCTGTACTTCACCTCAATATTTACTATCGCACCAGGCATGGAAGAACTTTCTCCAGCAATGTTGAATGGATAAATATGTTCGTGAAGAACCTGCATATTATTGTTAGCCAATGCTTAACCCGCACCCGCTGGGGGGAGGGGGGGGGGCAGAATCTGCCGCCCCCCCCGGATTTTCTCAATAACTTGAAAACTATCGCAGATATCGACGTGAAACGTTTAGTACCTTATGCTGCATCAATTCTACGTATTCTCTCAAAATTTGAATGAAATTAGTGAGTAGTTTGGGAGATAATGACGTTTTAGTGACGTCATGTCATGCCATTTTTAGTCGAAAAACGATACATGTTTGACAAATTGTGGAAAATAGAGTTTTAAAGCAAATTATAAATACACAAATATTTAAAGAAAATAAATTGTATTTTCTTCAAAATGGCTATATCGGATTTCCGAAATTTTGGCTTTGTGACCCCCAATTTGTTTTCGGAAACATTTCCACAAAATCGAAATTTTCAAAGATGTTAAAACGGAATATATAATAGAGAACCAATTATGAACGATACCCACACCAAATTGCAAAGCAATATCTTTATTTTTGACTGACTTATGTGGTTTCCTAAGTATGAGTAACTCATGACGTATTTTTTTAAATTGCATTTTATGGCTTTTAGTGACCAGATAGACAAATAAATGTTACCACTGTATTCTGAGACAAAACTGGTCGAGAAACATGCCTTTTTATTTAGATTAATAAATTTCAAATTTTGACCCATGCGACCTGACCTTCACCTGAACTTCACCTAAAGGCCATCATAGAGGGTCAGATTGTGAAAATGGCTACAACTATCGAATTATGCGTGTAAAATAACCCATAAAACATGTTTCGCATGACTTTCGTAAACCTCTTTCCAATCTAGTGACCTTTTGTGACCTGACGTTGACCTTGACCTTTGTTTACAATCTCACTTTCGCTTATGCGGGAGATGTATTCTACCTCTGAGAGTACTTTGTGCGATACTAGTCGCAATAGAAGTCTTTGAATGGAAAGTATGGCCCATCAACTCAAATACCTCGATTTTTACACATCACTGTGACCCGGCATGTGACTTTATTTGGAAAATTTCGTGTATGCTTTAGATGCGTCTCATTGAGAGCTTTCGATTTCCGCCTTGCGCGTCTCGCTGCGGTTATTGGTTCGGAAGATAACGAGGGGGCAGAATGTACCCCTCCCCAGCGGAGCGTGTTCGGTTGAATACCCCAGTGGGGCGCGTCTGCTCTCGACATTTCTCGGCGAGCAGTACTGCACACTGTCCGTCAGAGTCACACATGTCAGTCACACACATGAAGGAGCCTGGCCGCCAATGTCCAGCCGTCACTAGTTCTACCTCGGCGGCGCCACTCACCGAGGTCATCCTCCGCTCGTGCCGGCAGCACGGCCAGCAGAGCCGTCACCAGCAGCACCGGCCACCGCATCGCCGCGGCTCAGCCTGGGTCGGCGGTCGGTCGGAGGTCGGTCGGAGGTCGGTCAGCGGGTCGTCAGTCGGTCGGTGGTCGTCGTGTCCGTCTTTGGAGCTCCCGCTTCAAACCCGGCCCTGGCTGCCCGGCGTCTGTACCGTAATGGCTGGCCGTCGCGCACTGTGCCGTTCGCCGGGACAGCGCTCCCGGATCGGAGCAGCTCCGATAGCCGGTACTGGGGCTGATAGCCGAAGATAGTGGCGCTGATTGGAGACGGCGGTCTGCGTCACCGACGGATCCTCGTAATTCGCTGATACATCACTGATATATACGGCTGATACACCACTGATATATACGGCTGATGCCCCCAATGGCGTCGTCACGGGCTCAAAATTAGTAGGAACAAAGCCAAGTGCACGTGTACGTGCCCTTGGATTTGCACTTGACGCACACAACGTGTACTTTAACATTGGACTATGTAAGGGATGGCTCAAAATTACTAGGGCAAATGTCCCCAGTGGTGGCGACGGCCATGCTCTCCCCCCCCGGCCAGCAGCGGGGTCAGCAGGGTGTGGTGTAGAGACCAGGACATTGACGGGTGGGAACTTAGGCCGCAGATTGCCTGCCCGATAGAGGTCAGACGTGCTATAGGTGGCGCATGGCGCTCAGCTGGTGCAGACAGCATGGTCATGATGGACTCAGGGCGTGTGGGGACTAGTTCCTGCCAGGGACAGCCGACAGCTGACGTAATACAGTGACAGTTAGTCGCCTGATACCCTGCAGCCTTTCCTAGTTGGATCATGTGTGTAATTTAGGCCGTGTCATAAATCACAGTACATGCTCTTCACCCACTTTTATGGTGCGCCAGGCGGCCAGAACCTATGTGATATATTTTTTGTCATACAAATTAGAACTCATCCTGCCGTCAGCGAAAAATGAAACGCGAATAGCAACTAGAGCGCTCCTAGCGGCCACTGCCGGAACTAACCATTCTCTCTAAATTCTTCAATAACTTGCGATCAAAAATGAGAGATTCAAAACTTGCACAATTTGTGCACAATACTCGGTCATATGTTCCTCTAAGAGTTGATGACTTAAAGGAAATAGTTCACCTTCGGAATTTTTTTCAGAACACGATTTTATTATATTTTTTAATACAGTTTCTTTTTTTCTGTTTAAAAATGGTCCTACATCGCGCCAATTCAGGACAGAAGGTTGTAAATTATTGATTTTATGGTGTGCGTTATTGGTCTGCGCATGCTCCATGGCAGTGCTGGCACTTTCAGACGGTACGGTACATCATATATGCGCCGTATTCCTTCGCCAAAAAGTCAAATATCTTCGGCTGGAGAGTTTTCAGCCAAGACAAGTTCCAGATAAGGATTTCTCAACACGGGCTACAAAACTGCTATTTCAGTTCAAAACCCATGTTGAAGGTGAACTATTTCCTTTAACTTCAAAGTCTTCTAAAATTAGCTGAGCTCAATCATGACACTAAGTCGGTTTCATGGTCGATGAGCGATGAGCAATGTGTTAAGACACAGGTTTTCGAGGATAGAATTGCCCACATTATGGTTAAAAAAATACCTCGGGTCTCCTCAGGTCACCAGACCAGGTCAAGTGACCCACCTCCAAAAAAAACTTGTGGTCGTACCACAATCACAGTTTTCGTATGATTGGTTTTACACTTACAGGATTTCATAAGGTCGTATAGATCTACAATTCGTTTATCTTGGATTTTTTTATATCAGCGACCTAAGGTCGGGTCAATTTCGTGACCTCCCCATTATGTCAATGGGGAAATATTAAAATGCTTCCTATTCCAAGGATACGCAAGATATCAGTCTAATTCCTTCTGGATCATGTTGTTATAGGTTATTCTTGATGACCAAGGTGCCATTTTTGTTCAGTGACCCCTACAGGGTCAGCCGAGGTCATAAGAGGTCACAAACAGTTGTATGTCAATAACTCTCGACATAATGACGGTAGAGAAGTGAAACCGACACCAATGTGTTTGTCTCGTCGAGACACGTCCTCCCATATGCAACATGACCTACTTGGGTCACGACTTGACCTTGACCTGAGGTCAAATTTTGTAGTTGACCTAACTTGGTCAACACGAATATGAATCAAAGCGCCTTGACGAGACGAACACGATGGCATCACAATTATTCCCTTGTCTTTATTAGTTAAAAAGCTATTCGTGAAAAACTGTTTGGTAAAAAAATAGCCTTTTTGACATTTGATGAGCTCGGGAGCCTAAACTATTGACCTGAGCTAAAATCTGAGGACTCCTTGGCGATTGCATTTTTCAAGAGTTTTCCATTGCTTTTTCCGTTTGTTCCTAGCTATCATAGTTCCTGTGATATCTAGGGGTTTCTGGACCGACATCCTAAAACTGGAAAATTTGACCTTTGATGACCTCTGGTGACCTCAATATTGATTTGATAAAACATATCTGAAGTACTTTCGAAT